>MU159988.1:54070-102909 GCA_015888305.1 Antheraea pernyi
GGTCACCCATCCAAGTACTGACCGCGCCCGACGTTGCTTAACTTCGGTGATCGGACGAGAACCGGTGTTTTCAACGTGGTATGGACGTTGGCGACAAATTGTTTCTATCTACGCGCCTGTCTCGCATGTGTGTGACGTCACAGAATATTAAATAAAACAATTTGAATCTTATGTTTATAAAGATAGGGTTGCAAATCTTTTTGAGTATTTCGTTATTAGTGCAGTGTTCCTGTTTTGCGTCGCCACGTCGTCGCTAATCAGGTTTACCCGCGCCTATAGTTGTTTCACGTTAAAATTGAAAAGACAAGTGCAGTGTTCCTGTTTTGCGTCGCCACGTCGTCGCTAATCAGGTTTACCCGCGCCTATAGTTGTTTCACGTTAAAATTGAAAAGACAATAATGAAATTGTTTACCATAGATACCGATTTTAGGTATTAAATAGGCAGTAATTCCACTTTTTTTTTTGAGCGCTCTGAATATAGTCGAGTAGAACACAAATTTAAGTATAAATATATATAAGAGTTGTTGAGGTATGTATACTTGGTACACATATATGTTTCAACAACTCCTATATGTATGAATAGTTAGCTTAGCTTAGCTCAGATAGGTCGCGAATTGTATGTATCAGGCAACAGACCAAGCCGAGGTGTGCCGCGCACCCTTGAGCTAGTTGTCAAATAAAATCGACTGAGTGCCTTAAGCGCTCGCCTTAGTAGTCCGGTGAAGCTGTTAAGACTTTGCTAGGTCAATAGCGTAGTCAGTTCGAAAAAAAAAAGTATAAATACCTATTTTATTACATACATAACATCGAGACAACTTCCAATTTTAGATTCCTATATTTATTTGTATTAAGTATAATGTGCAAACCTGAATTTACAGCTACATTCAGAGCGGCCATAAAGATTAATGGGAGTAAGGATTGCGGATTGTTTACAAAACAAATTTTCTATGTGGAACCAAATTGGTAGTTGACCTTATTATAGTTGTCCATATTAAAGTTTATTTTCTAAAATACTCTTTACCTAAATTAATCAACGATAAACCTAAATGAACTTCAAGTTAGTTGGTCCCAAAGGAAATATAATAGAATCTGCGATTTTATATACAAAGGCTTCTGGCAACTAAAAGTGGCCGTAGTTCATAGATGCGTAACCACTAATCAGTATTAGTGGTAATAAATATTGTAATAAAGATTTCTTGCCCTATAAGGCACTTGATAGGAATAAACTGCCTAATAGTAGGGCGAAAAACGAATAACAAAACCATAAATATCATGTAAGCCGTATATAAATCTCGAGAAGCTAACATTTCTATAAACTTAGAGAGATATAAGACATCTATTCTCATAAGATCTACTAACGTATTATTTTTTCATGTTTGGCAGGGGTCAAGGGTGCGATTTTGTAAGAATATAGGCGAATGTATAAATTAACATACAGAGTTACATATATATATATATAACACTAGCCTCTGCCCGCGACTTCGGTCGCGTGGAATAGTTACTTTGGGTTAACGCTAACACGTAGCGGAAGCATTCAAGAGGGAAAAAACACCGATTTTGAAACATTCTTCATTGGTGCTCTAGTCCTATTGGTATCAGCGTGATGATATATAGCCTATAACCTTCCTCGATAGATGAGCTATATAACACTGGAAGAATTTTTCAAATCGGATCAGTAGTTCTTGAGATTACCCCCTAGAACTTCACTAACTTATAAACTTTAATATTAGTATAGATTAATTGTGCCTGCGAGTTTGTAGGCATATTATCTATAATTTTTGTTTTAATAATTTCTTGAGTTCCAATAAAAGGAATACGGTGAAAACATATTTTGTGATCGAATATGTTGGTCTTTTACTAGAAAAGAAGAAAGAAATATTTTATTCATAATGCATTATTTACAAATATATAAGAGTGGATAAAATATGCACGTCCCAGCATTACGAAATGGAATCTAGACTCAGCATATGCTAAAGTGTTAAGAAACACTTAGCGCTGATTTTCAGCTGGAACCCAGTGCAAGTCACTGATCAAGTACTAGATCCAGCATATTACAAGTTTTTGTGGACATACATTAAATTATTCAGAACTAGCGGGCCCGGCAGACGTTGTCCCACCCTGATTATAAAAATATCCTTGACACCCTTACAACGTCACTAACTTTAAACTAAACTTTATATCTTTAGAATATTAGTATAGATTAATTGTGCCTGCGAGTTTGTAGGTATATTATCTATTATTATTTGTTTTTATAATTTCTTGAGTTCTAATAAAAGGAATACCGTGACAATATATTTTGTGATCGAATATGTTGGTCTTTTAATAGATCCAGCATATCAAGTTTTTGCGGACATACATTAATTATCCAGAATATATTGGGAAGGCAGAGTTAAGATACCGAATGCGTGAAACTTAGTGCTTAATGATTCTGATTCATGGTCTGGCATACATTGATTTGTCATTGAGAGACAAAACACTGGTCACATTTTAGAACTATTAGCATATCTCGACTAATAACTTACTTGTACGTAATATCACGTGGTAAGTTTATTCTATATAATACCTATATGTATATAGGCTCCTACATACGTTTTAATGTGTTTTTATAAAATTGTAATGACGAAATTTCATGTGTTTTCTCTCCTGATTAAGTATTTTGCAAGAGTAAAGCGATAACAAAAGTGACGAAACATTAACAATGGTAAATTCTGATTATGTCTTAATAATAACCGAGCTTGAACAAAAAATCTACAGTGCTCCCATTATATTTTTTTATATTTTATAGGATAGGTAGGATCCTGTGATCACAATTTCATCTGATATTAAATGATGATGCACTCTAAGAGCCTGTCCAGATGAGGCGTTTTACGCGCTAGTCGACTCGCGCGTAGACACTCGCGCGTACCCGAGATACTAGAGCTAGATATATCCCGTCCAGATGGTGCGGCGTGTTTTTTTTTGTCATAACTGGGAAACGAACTTGTGGGTCACCTGATGTTAAGTGATCACCACCGTCCATAGACACTAACAAATCCGGGGGAATTGAAAGGGCGTTGCCAGCCTATGTTTGGAGGAAACGGATTGAGGGGGGATAGAGAGGGGAAGGGAGGTGGGCCTTTGTCGCTCTCACTGACCGAACGAAACGCAATAATGCAAGGATTGTTTCTTCACGCCGTTTTTCTATGAGAGGATGGTACTACCCCAGACGAGCCGACCCATTCATGCTGAAACCAATAATAGCTTCAGCGTGGCTCTACCACTCTTCCTGAGAGCCTATCCAGATGAGGCGTTTTACGCGCGAGTCGACTCGCGGATAGGAAACATAGGAAACGTCGCATACGCTGGAATACGACGTACGGATAGACGACTGACAACTATGTCGACTCGCCACACACTCGCGCGTAGTACTGCACGCAGCAATGGGACCTGAGTATCTCTAGGCGCGCGGCGCTCGTGCGTATGTCGCGCGAATCAAAATTCTCACTCATTGCACGCGTTTTACGCGCGAGTTAGGAAACGCGCCGTACCATCTGGACGGGATATATGTAGTATCTGGGACACGCGCGAGTCTCTACGCGCGAGTCGACTCGCGCATAAAACGCCTTATCTGGACAGCTGAATTAAATTAACCGTTAATATCTTAGTAATAGGTACATTATGGATTCGTTGTAATATGGAAGCCACGTGTGTAGAATTTCACTTAAATATCAAGGAAAACTGTAATTTGTTACAAACGTGCACTATTAACGGTGAATATAATTTTTACCTTAATATCTCCAATGAAATTACTTGTCAACCCTCATATTTTACCTAGTTTTTTTTTCTTGTGAGATATTTTTGTCATGATCATCTGGTAGCCCTGGCACGTACACGAAAGACTTGTTTGTACGTAGCATTTAATACTAATGATAATGCCTCTAATTTGCCTGTTGTTGTTATTAAATAAATAACGAATGATTTAAAAAAATATATAATAATCAAACATTACTTAGAAATTTGATTTTATCCATTTTTAAATAAAAACTTCGCTTTAATTACCTTTACGGCTTCAAAACATGATATTTGTTTTGGTATGTTTCTCTTTGGAACTAGGTACAATTGTTTAACAAGAGTTTCTCGTAGATTAAACAATTTTGTTCTCTCATTATCTTTTTGAGCATGACTACACGTTTACATCTAGTTACTCATGGCCATAGTTACAACATAATTAGCAGTTATGCAACCAATATGTAACTTTTAAATAAAAAACAGCCTATACTTAAACCAACCAACATATCGATCGTCAATCGAAGGTATTAAGACCAATAATTTTGCATTTAATTGACATCTTCATAATATTAAAGTTACATCTTTATAATCTATGTAAATAAGATGATAGTCTGTCGTTATATTTACCGGAATTACTGGATGGATTTTTTAATTTACTTCTAAAACATTTAGTTTTTATTCGTCAAAAACCACTATATTTTCATTAAAGTTTAAAAAAACCAAGATTTTTATAGGCACTACACTTCCATATAATTTCTTACCTTGGCGAAGTGAGGCAAACGGTGTGGTGTGCAAACGCAGGAGAGTGGAAATATACGGACAACGCAGATGAAGTCCCGGGTATCAGCTAGTGGTTGAAAAAAAGCAGTTATAGCGTTTTAAAATCTGTATTATCTGAATTAATTTTATATGGAAGTTTTCATGAAACAATGCTAAGAGGTCAAACATGGAAAAATAACTTATTTCTAATTGCAGCTGCCGAAGAATATCAACAGGTATCTAGTGAGAATACTTTACTTTGGAAATCATGTTTTTCTCAATAACACTATATTTAACTAAGTTTTCATATCACATAAACATGACATCATCTGTTAGAAGGTCTGGTTGTACCACAGTGACCGATCGAGGTTACATGATTCAAGCCTCCAGTGGTTAGTAAGTCGATGCCATGAACAATATTGACAAGCTGGTAATTATATTATCTTTGTCTTGACTCTACATTTGTATTGCTTTTGGGTTAGGTAGATTGGTTGGTTATACTGAATCTTAAATTTTTGTTCACCGAAAAAAATGTTTATATTGCTGGTTTCAAACATGTAAAATAAACAACATTATTAAATAATGAATTATAAGTTACTACTACTTTATTAAGGCATAAATAGATTATTTGAAAGATTTAAGAAGCGTATTTGGGTCAAGGGCGAATACATTCAAAAGGAAAAAGAATTTCATTATACTCTTAGAATAATATACTCTTCCTTCACTCCGCGAACTTTATGACCTACACTTGTACATATGTGGGAATTTTCATTACAATTATTAACAAAGAACTCATAAATATTTAAGTTCATAAAAGCTAAGTACGATGGAGACAAATTCTTAGTGTGGTCTATGTCAATTTTTAGGTAAGGGATATCAATCTTTGGATGAAACAGTAAAAGCACTAAGTAGCAGTAAATCTTAATAAAAGCTTATACTATTAAATTGAGAATTAAACAGTGAGGGACAAACAAATGTTTAATATACATGTACAAAACAAAATGAATGATGCCATGTCACTATTACCACAATCTATAATGGTCTCAACTATGTGACTAACGAAGTGTACTAACACTTATCTGTATTGACATCAGTTGGACAGGAACTAATAGGATGCAGTAAAATCTTTTAAAATTGTCGTCTGTTATGCAAATCTAGTAATATTAAATATGATGTTACGAACGGGTTGTAGGTATATTTTATAACATTTCTCACATACCATATGGTATATGTTTGAGAGAGTCCCTTGATAGTTTTGATTTACAATGGGAAACGGTAAGTGTGGCTGCAATCGGGTTCTAGGTTTATTAAAATTTTTCGCGTTTAAAAATACAATTGAAACCGGTGACTTTCTACTTGATGCAGACGAAGTTGCACGGGTCAGCTAGTATCAAATATAGCAGTATACGAATATTAACTTTATTACAAATTAAGTGTACATTCTATATTTCCATGCCTTTCTTCACTTCTTTCCTTTTCAGCCTTCTACTTATCTTCTTCTTCAGCCTATCCTCACATAATGTTGAATGTAGGCCTTGTATATTATAACCGATTTCTATCTGTCCAAGGCAGTCATTCAAAAACTTTTCGTCACATTTAATCATATCAATTTGGTACTCGGTATAATAAAAGGATGTATTTATATTCTCTTTATTTATATTTATTTCGATGGGCAAAAGTCTGGATATTTTTTCCCTTTAACAGCGTATACTTAATACTTAAGTACAATCTATTTTGTATGATTACATTGTCATCAGACTGATAACATACAATGTTTACCTTTAAAATAATTATACTACTTGTATGATACATATCACATACATACGATATTCTGGAGCAATATCTTACTGCCTTTTTCTTTGGATCACCAATTCCATTTACCAAGAGAGCATCTCTTCTACTACGTGTATCTAACGAAGACACTATCTACATTTAGGAAATTCACTATTACTAGTGGGCGCCCAGTGGTAGACATTCGACCATAGTTCATTGATTTTTTTAAGTTTGAATTCTATTAGGGTTAATATCATTGTTGAATGTAGAATAAAAAAGGGTAATTGAAACGTAAGAGTAAAATAATACATACAGTCGAGCATAGCAACCTCCTTCACAACCTTTTTTGAAGTCCTTTATTGACAGATGTCAAAATGTCTTTTTTATTTACATGTGTGTATATGTTGTGTAAAATTGAAGCATTAGTGTGAGTAATGCATCTTCTCCTCCATATAAACTTTAACTATGCCAAATTTCACGTTCATCCGTTCGCGCAATTCCGATAAAAAGGGATACAAAGTTTATGCTTCACGTATTAATATATATAATGATGATGATGATATCAACTGTCACTTTTCGTCTGACGTGTATTTCTATTCATTGTTGCCTTTAGGATTAGGTACTTGTAGGTTACGTTTTCTGATGAATGGCATAATTTTGAATTAATATCATAGAGTAACGCTGAATGTAGTTTCTTATCTCAGGCTGGTTGAGCGAATTTCAGCTTCTAATTCAGTTGCATAGTAAATGAGTCATGTATAAACATCTTTATCTATAGCTATGTACGTATTTGTTTTACATGTTAGCGGTTTACAAGCATGACTTTTTGTTACCTAAAGTGTTTAATGTAATAACAAACCATATCTAGGGATTTCCCTTCCTTTAACTTCATGTGAGTTTCTAAGTACCTAATATAAAAAAATACCTTACACTTCTATGACACTTTGTGGTAAGTAATAATACTTCAAAATAATGGTGCATACTGCACTCGCTTCATCTTCCTACGTGCACGTTCGTAAGCGTTAATATGTTTTAACTCTGTAGATTTTTAATGAGTAACTTGATCTACTACGTCTTTTTTATAACTAAACAGATCACTGTATGCCATTTTATATTTTGTTTTACAAGCAGTTAAAGATTTAGTTGCAGTTTAACTATGTTTTAGTTTGGTTAATCTTTTAGTCTGTTGAAAACCACTGTCAAAATCGAAATTGCTTTATATAAAACATCGTCCTAGAAAACCGGAATATTATGTTTTTTTAGTACACAGATATTTTTCATATTTTACATGGTAAGATGAATGGTTAATGATGGTGAAATTCACCGTGGAAGTTCCATTTTGATCTGCAAACATGAAAATATAGCTTGTACTAACGGTTTCTCAGATGGGTTATATTGAAATGAATAACTTTGATGTGGGTTCCACAAGGCGTTCATTGGTTGCCTCATTTAGTACTCGTTTTTTAATGGAGAGAATAATTTGCATATCTGATAAAGTTGTTTAGAGTGAGCGATATAATATAATATATACAATTAACGCAATTAAATGTTTTCATTATTAAATTGACGTAATTGCTTTAGACCATAAGTCCCCAAAGTTTTTGTCTTGTACACCACTTACCATGTTTTTCGGTTAAGTGTAGATAACCTTACCTGATATTGTTATTTTTCCAATTCCTGAACTTTTTGAAATGGTTATTTTGTCATTTATGTGGATAAATATGTTTTATATCATAACGAAGTAGTATTTAAGTAGACCGTTTGTGTATATGTATTGTCTCAATCAAGTTAAACCCAATTAAATTCACGACTAACTTAAATGAGATCATAATCGTTGACCCTTATATGCAGCTCGTGGACCCCAATTTTTTGCTGCCATCAACCCTTTGATAGTCTTCATAAGCCTTTGGGATACTTTGGGAATCATAGGCTTAGAATAAGATTAATTGTTAGTAGTTAATTTCGTCAAGTATTCACAGGTTTATTAAAAATATCCTCAGGAAATCGACTAGTATGTACGTACAAAAAGTCCTCCGTTGCTTCCACATGGGTTAATATTGAGGGCATAGTATTAGCAAAGTGCCGTAAGTGACGCCAAAGTTATTAAAAAGGTTTACGGGTTTGACCTACTTTCTTGACAGCCACACTGAAACCAAGCCTCCGTTTGGAATATGGGCATGAATACGAAATATAAAAGAATTCAATGTTATATTTTTTGTGGAAAAAGTTAAGGAAAATATAATATTACACAACATTAATATAATTTTGTTATTCTAGCATGTCTACCACTTTCAAATGTCACTATTTATGTACAATCTATATGGATAAAATTAATTGTCGAATGTATGTAAGTCCATCAGTTTAAAACGGCTTTAGTAATTCTTTCTTTGCCATGTTTGTGATTGGACAAAGCGTGTATGAATGAAAATCTATGAAAAATCATACAGAAAAGAAAACTTTTGGTTAAAAATCTCCATATAAAAAGTGAGTGACTGAGACAGCAAATAATGGGAAGATCTTCAAAAATACTGACAAAAATGACTTTCAGCTTGAAGGTCTCATTAACTGTACGTGCAAAATCGAGAAAGGCACCTGGTTACCTACATTATAATTGGTGTAATATTATTTATAAATGTGCTTTTAAAATCAAAATTTGATTCATAATTTAAAAAATCAATTGAATAAACTAGGTACAACTATGTGGAACTATAGAAGTGGTTATACTATTAATCATAATATCGTATGACTGAAGTATTAATTATTATACTCTAACAGAATTTCAAATCACAGAGAAGTGTTCAGAGACGTATCTGTGTTCTATTGGTACAGAAATTTACAAAAAACGTATTAGCCATATAGCTATTAGGTTATACAGGTCGATCAGATCATGTCTGTGGCCCCGGGCAGTTAAACTGCACAGGCCTATGTGGTGGAGGTGGATAATACCGATGCGACTCCCATTCGAGGGACAGGTCGATCAGATCATATCCGTTGCCCCGGGCAGTTAAACTGCACAGGCCCATGTGGTGGAGATGCATTATGCGACTTCCACAATTCCTCAGGTGGGGCAACACCCACTCCCCCTTGAGGGGTCTACCATCTTGACCCCTCAGGCTGCAGTTGAGGTCCTTTAGAAGGGGACAACATCTGTCGGAGCAGCAGTCCCTGCTCTCCCGGCCAAAAGGTGTAAGAAGGTACCATGGGGTTTAAGTCCTTGCGACTCGGGCATATCCATCCTCTGCTACCCGGCGAGATGAATATCCATTAGGGATTTCCCCAAGGAGAAAAAAAAGTACAGGTCGATAATTTAGTGAGATTTTGGTACATGTGAATGCACAACGAATACAAAAATATAAAGTTTCTATGCCTTACTAAATATTATTTTAGAAAAGAGAATGAAATAATAATACAAATTACTTAATTATGGCAACGTGCGATCGCATGCTATTGACGAATTTACAAGTAGAGAAAATTTATGGAGCGTCAGATAAGTAAGATTTATATTTTCAGCTACGTCTATTTCATTATCAAAAGCTATTAAAATAATGGAGAAAATCTGACCTTACGTTTTATAGTGTCAAAGGTCATCGTAACGTTATTAGCAAGCGAACGCAAAACTTTAACAGACTATATAAGGGTGACCTAATTTTTGGTAGCCACACGCAAAAGTCAATAAACAAATTAAGCTAAAATTATATGTAAATCTTTACTGAAGTACAAATTATGATGGCTTCAACCAAAATCTGTATACAAGTATGACACTGTGACGGTGGAGGTGAACTATAGATGAGAAATAAAGATCTTTGTGATTCTCTAACTTTGCAATGTTGGAGAATAATAAAAAATGCTATTGTAAAAATATTTTTTTTCTCGAACTGACTACGCTATTGGCCTAGCAAGGCCTAAACAGCTTCACCGGACTACTAAGGCGAGCGCTTTAGGCACTCATCCGATTTTATTTTGGCAACTAGCTCAAGGGTGCACTGCACACCTTGGCGTGGGCTGTTCATGTAATGCGCCACCTAACTGAGCTAAGCTACATATTCATACTTATATGAGTTATTGAAATATATATGTGTACCAAGCATATCAATAACTCATATATATTTCGTGTCGGATAATTTTTCTAAACTATTTCAATTCGATAAGAAAAAAAATAAAACCATTTCACTTTCAAGTGTAAGCATGTGTGCGTGCATGTGTGTGGAGGTGATATGTGTAACGTTGTTGCAGTGATGTAAGATTTTGTGTTACTGTATTCACGCGAGCAGCTCTATGCCGAGGGAACGAACCTAGGTGTACGGGGGCGAAATTTACCCCCAAACCACGGCGGCTGATCTGTGGTTACACGGACGTGGGCGTGAACACGCTCTGTTTGGAGAGTAGGTCGGTACTGATCATTCGCTGCCGTTATTTCATCGGGAGGATCGGTAAGAATATGTCACGGACGTCTTTTGTAGCGCGTATTGTAAGAATGTTTCTTCACTCTATTTGATTTTTAAATACACTCGGATATCTGTACTAATGTTGTAAGTAGATAGAGTGTATAAGTTTGGATATAGGTACCTGTTATATATACCGTATGCTGCTTTGTTTCTAAATATTCTGTCACTTATAAAAAACTGTGTGCTGTAGCCTGTAGGCTGGTGGTTATGTATTACTAGCAATTTCCTACAGCTATGCACGCGTTTTTTTCGACTCTTTCTTTTATATATGTATATATAAAAGAAAAACGTACTGTATGACTGATAGTATAATGTTAAATTTTTTCATGACAATTTTGAATGAAGTTGAATTTCCAAAAATCTTTTCTTAGCGCTCACTTACGCTGGAAAAGGAATCCGTACGCAAATTGTCATGGCCATAACCCCAGTAATTCGGGATGAGTGTTGATATGTCCGTGAGTTATTCTTTTATATGTACGAGATATATATTTTATTATTATTATGTTTGACATTATAATAAACATAAAGTCGTGGACGATTTTTAGTATATAATCAAATCGTAAATATTCCAATAAAATTTAAAAATCAACTCGAAAAAGTATCTATGTTATTTATAATAACGCAGTAATTAAAAAAAATATTAAACCAACCTCATATGTATTCCATCTCTAACACTTAACTGTGGACAAAGCCGTAAACATTTTAAGGTAAACTTCATAGAAATAAGTGGTAGAATATTAGATAATCAATAAAAATGCATAAATTTAAAAATATTACAGCCGATCATTATTATAACCTCCTTCCTCTTTTTTTGAGATCAATTAAATAATCTATTCGATTTCAAATATTAAAGTTAAAATAGGCGTATAGTGTTTTAGAAATGATAAGAGTACAAATAAACTTTATCCTAATTTCTAATATCCATTGTAATACTAGATTTATATAAAAACCTGACAATAATCATACAAAAGGTATAATAGATAGAAAAATACGGCGCTTACGACAGTGTGATATCTCTGTATAAGCTAGAATTATGGTATAGTATGGTGGTAGAGCGACGTTAAAGCAATTACTGGATTCAGCATGAATGGGTCGGCTCGCCCGGGGTAGTACCACCCTCGCACAGAAAATCGACGTGATGTAACAGTACTTGCATTGTTGCGTTTCGTTCGGTCAGTGAGAGCGCCAGAGGCCCACCTTCCCTTCCTTCTCTTCTCCCCTCCCCTTCCTACTCCTCCTACCCCTTCCCCCCTTTCTCCCAAACGCAGGCTGGCAACGCACTTGCGAGTCCGCCTGTTCGTTTTTCGGGTCGGCAACGCGCATGTGACACCTCTGATGTTGTAAGCGTCCATAGACTGCGGTGACTCCTTAACATCAGGCGGCCCGCATGCTTGTTTGCCACCATCCTATTATAAAAAAAAGAATTTATATTATTTTCGTACAAGCTAGAAATTGGCTATCTATAAAAGTATACTACAAGGAAACATAATATGCAGTCAGATGGAGAATAAATAATAATAGATGACGTCATTTGGCAGCTGATTTGATTGCTCTAGAATACGCCATTCCGTGTAGAGTACCGTGTCATTTCCTACGAATACTTGTAGACTATGAATTCGATAAATACCTTCGGAAGAATAAGAAAAAACATGACAGAATTCTAGCAGTTCTTATTGACTTTGCAATCATATTTTAACAGTATGGACGTCTTTATGAATTTGTTAATTGAAATAAGAATGACCTTTTTCATTTCAGCTGTCATATAAAGTAATAAAGACAGCGTTCTTAATAACATTCTTAATTGAAGAAAAGGATAAATGAACTCACCTATTACGTTTAATTTTTGTAATGAACGCTTGAATTGTTTAAGGCAGCGGTTCCCAACCTCTACATTTACTCGTCACCCATGCTCTTTCCAGGTTACGCCTACTTAATTACATTTTTTCCTACGCACATACCTATTTACAAGGCATGTACTAAATTATAATAGCTTTATTAAATCTGACATGAATCTAGTGGTACATTGTACATTTCGAAATAAAGCAAATGACGATTGTTCACGACTTAGCTCACATAATGTAGATTTCTTGTACCCCATCGGAACTTCATTTTTTTCTGGGTGAAAGATACCCTATACTTCTGTATCCCTGATTACGTGTATGCAAAATTTCATGATGATCGGTCGAATAGTAAAGTTGTGAAAGCGTAACAAACCAACTGTTCGCGACAATTTATTGTCGTATTTAATAATGTATATCAATAGTGTGTTCGTAGTAAATTTGCTAATATAGTTATAGTTAATAGATAGTTTTGTCCGCAAATAAACATTGATTGATTGATCTTGTTTTATTTTACATTATAGGAAATAGTTTTTATGTATTATAATAGTGTAGTTGTATACTGTTATTAATTAAATATAGTACATAGATTAAATAACAATGTTTAGAATAGTTAATATAGTGATTAGATATTAAGAATATTGTAATATTTCTTGTACGTAAATAAATAGAAAGCGAAGGGTGACTCATCGCGATACCGCCCCGTCTGTATAGTTAGTTAGGAGGTGCTCTGACGCTGCGCACGCAACCAAGGGCTCTGCTTGGCGGAGTGCTGCAGGCGTGCGTAAGCGGTTCTTTGTCCCGAAAACGTGCCTCAGAGCGGCCTTAAAAACCAGCGCGGGCGGTATAGATATCCTGTTTTGTACGAGTCGGCAATACGAGCACATCCTTCGCTGCTCTACTAGTAACAAATCTTTTATTGCAAGAAAACCTCAACATTTTTCAAATTCAACTTGGGAATCAGCAATCATCGCTATAGTTGTGAGTCATTCGGAGTTGGCTCACACCAACAAACTCACATTCCCATTTATAACTACCTGATACTTACGACTTTAAATTATAAGCACAGAAGAAAAAACTTTTAAAAAAATGGCTGTCTGTAAAGTCGGTTTACGGACGATATCTGTACGTGATAGCGTCATAAGAAAACATTAATGAAAAATTGCATACTTTTATGAATTGAATCATTTATATATGTAGAGAAGTTTCTATACAAGCCGAACGCTTAGGGCGATCGTGGCTCTCTATCGCTTGTTCCGCGCTTTCGCTTACGCTCGGCTCAGGCGGAACGTGACAATAAGTCATGCTTTTACGTGCGTGCAGCCGGCGTTCATCGATTTATAAGATGTTATCACGTCAAAAATTAAAGCAAAAATATAATTTGCATAATTTCTTCAGTCTCCTGTAGTGATTATACAGATTATAGTTTATATGAAATTAAGATTTATTATGATATTTCCTTCTTTAGATAAGGCCCAGATGTCCAAAACTAAAAAAAAATTAACGAAATCTATCCAATCGTTTTTTCGTGATGAACAAACAACCACAGAAGTCTATCATTTTATTGATACACTAGCCGACCCGTGCCCACTTCGTTGGGCGGTAATACGTAAGCGTGGAATGGTTATTTTGCGCTTAGACGCAGCGGAAGCTCTGAAAAGGAAAAAATCCCCCGATTTTGCAATATTCTTCATTGCTGCTCCGCTCCTATGTCTCTTAGCGTAATGATATGCCTATAACCTTCCCTGATAAATGAGCTATATAACGCTGAAAGAATTTTCCAAATCGCACCAGTAGTTCCTGAGATTACCCCTTACAACGTCACAAACTCACAAATTCACAAACTCTACCTCTTTATAATATTAGTATAGATATATAAAATATTACTTAGGATGGAATGAATATTATTTTGTAAATTATAAATTTCTACACCTCCCAAAGTAAGAGTCCGTGCTTCCCCTAGGAGCCGCGCCTTTCAGGTTTATCGACGGTCGGATGACAAAGTTGGCTTTTATATGGCTTTTATTTATAGACCGTCCTTCCACCGTGATGAGCGTAAGTTAATAATCGCATTATTGTTACGTCGGTAAGCTGGTTCTCACGTCTCACAAAATACTGTGCTATCCTGATTATTCGAACAAGATCATGCATAACTTCGCTTACGTATAACAGATGTCGCGACGATCAATAATACAACACTACTTTCACACGGTTGAACTATTTTGAAATTATTTTTTAATTTAAATAGTATCGTTTGGTTAATTATAGCGTATATTCATATAGATCAATCGCATGATATATTTATTTGTTATCATATTACTGTGTATACACCTTCTGACTTCATTAGCATCATTATTAATTATTTGTATTGTAATATTATTTATTTAACTCATACATACACATTGAGACATACATATATTGATATATGTAAAGAGCATATCGTTATCCACACTCAAGTAAATTTTAAAAGTTGACTTAATAATTTACGTTAGATTATAGAATTCAGTATAGTTTATAAGCATATATGTAACAATAAATATTTATGTTCTCATTGTTTATAATATTAAATATCATTTATCTTCTTCCTATAAATATAGGGTAGTAGAAGTAATGTATTACGTAACAATAATAACGTTGCCAAGAGACGAACCAGCAGGAAAAGTTGCGTTCATGCTTACCTTGTTATATTAAATGTATAAGCCAAAAAAACTGAAACCTAGATGATAGGACAGATTTTCTATAATACCGATGAAATTTATATATAAATTATAATGCTTCCCGTCGAGAAAAAGTTATCTCAGGTACGTTACATATATTAAACCCTGAACTAATGGTATCTACTGCATAAGGTAAGTGGCTCCATCTGTCTTTCACAAATATGACTATAATAATCCTCATTTGGCATGTGAACAGTCATCATAAGATATATAGTTTCACTTCACATACATTCAAAGTAAAACGGGTTACCATGATAATGTTCTGGACAGACACAAAGTAATTTTACAGGCTTTATGTGATAAATATTGACAATTTTGTACGAATGATAATAATATTTGTTCGTAAAATATGTTCTTCCTCCAAAGAAAATTGGCTATATAATTAATATATTCGTCCATATTTATTTTTTATACTAGCTCGGCAAAATAAATGCACGATACCTGATACGGTACAGTCCAAAAATGACGGCTGCTGTTGGTGTTAAATAACAATAACAGTCATTGCCATCATGCAGACCTGCAAAAGTATCTTTTAACGCCTCGTTTGAAGGACCCGATATCATAACAGGAAGGGCACACAATGGTCGGGAAGCGATTCCACATCTTCAGAGTTTCGACAGATATGTATCTACCGAGTATGTCATCCTCTTCGGCAGGCTGGTTGAAACATTGTAAATATTGTAAATAGAATGTCGTTCAAGCAATTGAATAATTAAATGAAATATCGCGTGTCTCTATGAATTCTTTATATGGTCATATTAATAAACAGTCTATTTCACGCACTCCAAGTATTATATTACGCTGTCCGTCAGTCTAGAATCTTATAGTAGTGAGCCCGAAGCTCCTACAGATATAAGAATTTACGAACTTCTTCGTTCTTACCGGGATGGTTTCTACTGTGAATCTGTAGAGACACGTAACCGTCCGCGTAGTTCTATAGTGCAAATGAGAAGATGGGGTGAGGACAAACAACTCTTCAGAACACTTGCCATGATACAAACACGCTCAGTGAAGCTCTTTCTTTTCGTCACGTTCAAGGTTGTTAGTCAGTCATTACTAACAATCTGATAGATGAAGATGATAAATAGATAAGATGACATATAGATAGATCTGTGATTAAAAATCTACATAAATAAAAATCAATTGCCAAATGTATGTAACCACATCACTTCAAGACGACTGCATCTATTGGGCTAATCGCAAGGGCTCAATTATAGGTGGTAGAGCCACACTGAAGCTATTACTGGTTTCAGCATGAATAGGTCGGTTCGCCCGGGGTACTAGCATCTGACCCACAGAAACACCGACGTGAATTAATAGTGCTTGCATTGTTGCGTTTCCTTCGGTCAGTGAAAGCGCCGGAAGCTCACCTCCTCTTCTCCTCCTCCTTCTTTCCTCTCCCAAAGACAAGCTGGCAACGCATTTCCGACTCCCTTGGTATTGCAAGTGTCTATGGATGTTGGTGATCGCTTAACATCAGGTGACCCACCTGTTCGTTTGCCTTCTATGATATAAAAAAAAACCTTTTAGAAGAGAATGTTTAAAAATTCTTGCAGAAAAGTAAAAAAATGAGCTACAACATTTTGATATACAGGACAAGTGAGTCAGTGAGACAGGAGACAGTAGAGAGGTTTCTAAAAATATTGACACTGAATTGGCAGATTGACGTCAGGTTGCCACTTTATTCCATTAGGTGATCGGATGAATGATATGCTCTCATTTTGTTCGTTATTTTTTTTGTCCTATTCCGCTCTTTTTTCATGACAATTCATCAATTACTAATGAAATAATCCTTTTCTTGTTAGTGTATGTGTAGTGTGTGTTCTAAGAGATTTAGATAATAGTTTAATGGTACCTTGCCATGCAACTAGCTTTCTTGAGGAATGTAAAAAAAAAAAATATTAGACAAAAAATCTATCAACCTAAAAATATTAACACTGAACATTCGAAGCTTACAGAAAAACTTTGACGGGTTTGTTGTGGCTTTAAATAGTTTAAACATGGATCTAGATATTATTATACTAACGGAATGTCATCTAGGTACATCGTCTGTGATTCGATCTATTCCTGGTTACTGTAATTTTTCTACTTCCCATTACTCAAATAAGGCTGGTGGAGTAGTAGCCTACGTGAAAGACGAGTGGAATCCTACCTTTACTGAACCCATTCTTTTGGATACTGATGCACTTGCAATTTTTCTCTGTGATGGTCGTGTAATACTTGGTCTTTACCGTTCTCCTTCTTTTACCAATATCGATAATTTCCTATCTTCTCTAAATGATTTTACTGTCTCCTTGACAAATGTTAAGGATATCATTATCGTTGGTGACATAAACATAAATATATTAGACGATAATGACCAGATATCAAAATATTTATGTTTGCATGCAGAATTAGGATTAAAACCTGCAATTACTATTCCAACCAGAGGCTCGGCATGTTTAGATCATATTTTCATTCCATTTAAATCGAAAGCAGAGTCACTTGTTTGTAAACTAGATTTAACTGATCACGATATAGCCATTGTAGGAATCAGCTCAAATTCATCAAAGCCATCAAGAGAAAGATTGTGTAAAAAAACTGATAACAAAACCATAGCAGATCAACTTAGTAAATACAACTGGAATGACATACTCACCCAAACCGATCCAAGTGTGGCAGCTCAAAAATTCCTACTTATCTTAAATCGGGCTATTGAGTACAATACCAAGGTGGTTAAGCTTAGCAGGAAGCAAGTAAATATTAAGGAATGGGTTACTCCTGGACTTATTAGGTGTGCGCGGCACAGGGATTTACTGCACATGAAATTTAGGAAAAATAGAGATAATGTTATCATCGCTACCTCATATAAAAGATACAGAAATTTCTACAATAAATTAATACACACTGTTAAATCTCAATTCTATAACAAACATCTTACAGATAATAGCAAAAATCCCAAGCAACTATGGAAAGGAGTAAAGAAAATATGTGAAATGAAAGATAAAAAACAAAACCTTGATATATCAGCGGAGAATAATCCCTCTTTAGCACTCTCAAATTACAATCACTTCTTCGTTAGTATTGGTAAAACACTTGCAACTCAAACTCTAGAGCAGTTGGACATCGAAGAGGATAAATTAGCTAGACTCAGTAACTTAACATCAAAAAATCCGCGCTCATTTTTTATGCATCCCACTGATTGCCAGGATTTTAAAAGTTATAAAAATCTGTAAGTTATTCATACTTTAAAACGGTCGCTAGAAATGGAATCGAAATAGCATTTCTTGCTATATTCATATCTAAAATACTTAAAATTTTGTATCCTATTATAGACTTTAGCGTTTAATCTCATCAATAAATCTCATTTGACGATATGATCCAAGACGGTAAACACGCTAAACATAGACGGTGTTATTACAAAAAAGTTAAATACGTATTGAACTCTGGCTTTAAAAAGGTCTCATATTAAATGCACCGCGGTCGCTGAATGCTGAATCGCTACTTAACCGATCATCATTAAATTTTACATAAATGTTGTCATGAGTACAGCAAAACCCATTTATACAGAAAAAAGTACTATTCCCGATTATTTTTTTTCGAACTGACTATGTTATTGACCAAGTAAGGTCTTAACAGCTTCACCGGACTACTATTATTCCCGAGGGATAGGTCAAATCTATATTAACGCAAGCTTAAGCCACGAACATAAGATTACATTAGACCATTATACTAGATAAATATATAGGACTTATTATATATGTAGTGTATACAAATTAGAGTCTATAGTCTTGTTATATGTTATCTTATGATATGTATAATTTATGTTATTATGCCAATATAATTTGGTTATTCTGCCCTTCCAATATATTCTTGATAATTTAATGCATGTCCGCAAAAACTTAGATATGCTGGATCTAGTAAAAGACCGCATAATTTAAATACTAGAAACAGCAACAAATTAGTCATTCCATGCTTCAGGCTCACTAAGTCCAAAAAAAGTTTTTTTTGGTAACAGTGTTAGGTTATATAACAAAGTCCCAAAACACATTACCGATTTGCCGGACAGTGAGTTCAAGAACCATGTCAAGCGGGTTTTAATATCTAAAGGCTATTATAGGGTGGATCAATACGTGAACAATTGTAACGTCTGGAAATGACGCCCCTCTCTGTGCATCCACTAATAACGAATGTAACTATTTGTTTTGTAAAAATGTATAACATGAAAAGATAAACCAGATCGAGTTTCTTGCCGGTTCTTCTCGATGACTGGGTTGTTTTCCGAACCGGTGGTAGCTTTGACGTTCATAAATGCCTTCTCAGGGCCTAGATTGAATAAAGAATATTTTCGTTTTGATGCAGTATGTCTTGGTGACCACGAAATTCATTAAATCCTTGTACATTTGAATAAACATTATATAAGTAAGTACGTATGCATTGTCGTTAAGTCACGTTAACACGAGCGATAGCTACTTATATCATAAAGCATCTAAAGTAGTAAGCTGTATATTAATTAAAAGCAAGTTCATTAAGAAAAAAAGACCAAAATATATAATTAATTTTAATTGAAATTATTAAAATTACAACTAATTGAAAAATTGATATACAAAATATACCACAATGGATATACAAAAAACCCAAGATGCACACTTAACGTCTCACAGGCGGCACAAAGAAATGAGTGCATTATGCAGTCATTTCAAATAGTCTCGCGTCGCTTGCGTCCTTGTACAAACAATTTTAAATCATTCAGCTAAGGTTGAACTTGCAAAATCATAAGTTTATCACAAAACTATTATATAGTCTCGCGTCCTTGTAAAAACAATTTTAAATCATTCAGGTAAGGTTGAATCTGCAAAATCTTAAGTTTATCGTATAACTATGTACATATATTATGGAGTTTTTGCGGTTGAATGATTACCCGCGACACAGGATTCAGTTCCTAGTGCGGGAATCTACAGTTATTTGTATGCCATGTAACATCATTTTGTTAAATAAATACTTTTTGTTTTGTTTTGTAGATACTTAAAGGTTTTATTTTAATTTTCGTCTGAGCGAAAGTGAAATTTATGCAATTAATTACTTAACACAAATTGGTCACATGTGTAATGAAATTTGTTTTTGAAATTTATTTATTGAAATTATTAATATTAGTGTGGTTTTCATATGTATTGGTAATCGGAGCAAGAATTACATATTTATAAAATCTATTAATCAATCAAACGTAAGATGTGCTGCAAAATATCAATATTAAATGTACACAAGCTCTTATACTACGCGTCGCTAGTCTGAAGCATGCCACACAAGAGCAATACGGCCGGTCATGCTTACGTAGCATGTCATGATGCAGAATTACAAATTTATCTCCTGCTAAAAATCTTATTTAAAAAAAAGACAAAAAGAATTTTACTTAAACATGTTCATTCGGATCAATGGAAAAATACCGTGTCCTTCGCAATTTATGTTCACCGTACATTACGTGTAAATGCGTTGCGTGGGGTATTGGACAGCGGCGTCGGGATGTCGGGCGGGCGCGGCGTGTTCGCTCGACTTCAGTACCGCTCATCCGTAGTCGGAGTACGCTTGTTTGCCGTGAATTTACCCGTCTAAAAATAAAATATAAAGAAACATGGCAAAAACCGCAGCTATCACGCTCGCCTTCCTTCTGGCAATATTCGAAATTGGTAAGTGATATTCTAATATCACTTTTGTGTGTAACAGTACCTGATTATTTAATATCAAACCGTTTATCAGTTTAATAGCGATTGATACTTATTTCGAAGTTCACTTTGATTTTGATTCATTGATATCGCTTATCATAAACAGTGTTCAGTTTGAATGATAACGCGAGGGTATAATTAGTCATGGAGTCATTTGTTTCCATTTCGAATTAATGTAAATAAAAATTAAATATTTTGTTATCTTTATTCGAAATGACTTTAGATTTATGTACAGATTATAATAAACAGTAGCGAAATTATACTACCTCTTAAACGATCCGATAAAAAATAACGACGACCTTGAAAATTATTCGTAGATACAATTTACTGATGATAACATCATTAAATGAATAACGACAATACTAAAAAAAAATAGTATAAATATATGGTTAATTATTTTACGTAGGTACCTAATATATACAAAATTTATTTAATAATTTGACGGTACAACTGATACAAAATTAAAAAAACAAACGTAATATTGTCCATCGGATACGATTTTGTTATATTTAGTAATTTATATTTCAACAAAACTCTGTGTTAAAGATTCGATTATACTAATTCCATTTATATTTGTTTCGTTTAATTCCATTTGTTTTTTATAATTTATTTCCTTCCTCTTAGCTATAATGGTATTAATTATAATAGGTATTAATTCAGATAACTTCAACGTCCTCTGTTTTATCAATATCCAATAATGATTGTTATTCCAAAGCGTAAATTTAATTATTATTATGATTAATGCCTACTCTAGCTATGTATGAAGTTATGAACGTAACGTTACTTATGAAATAATACCAAACAAACATTATTGTATAATTAAAAACTTTTTGTTAAAATAAAACGTACAGCTGAACATATAACCTCCTTTTTTAAATCGGCTGAAGAAAACTATTATAGTTTGACACCTCTGTCCGCTTAATATGGCAATTGCATTTGATAAAAAGCATAAACAATATTTCTGATGATCGTAAAGTCAAATAAAGATATACCATTACTACTTAAAATACCTAAAATTGTGCCTAGTTAATTATCATTGGAATTATCAAATATGTTTATGATATCATACGTAGTTGTTGATTTTTTAAGCTCAAGGCAGGGTTCAAGTGAAATTAACGAGGTTATCTTGAGAAGCAATTTTACTGAACAAGAAAGAATTACTATTAAATCTAGAATCTGATATTTAGTTTACGCTACCTTTATCCAGAATTCGTAACTAGCGTTCTGACGTCATTAAACCACTACGCATGCTATTTTAAACAAGATGGTAGATTTACGGACTGTTTCACTTTACAAGACAAATATTATTTGTTTATAACAATGCGTAGAGGTTCGTTTTTATTTACTGTGACTAGCAAAACGATTCATGGCCGTCCTTAAAGCAAATTGCCCTGTGCACAAAAAAATCTGTTCTTATTTTCCTATGTAGGTATTTACCTTTTGTAAATGAGACGTTAAGGAGTTATAGATAATATTGATATCAAATTAATACAAATAACAAAGTAACCTTAGAGAAGGAGACTTGACGAATACGTAATATGTCAATTGAATTTTATTCGAAGAACGTATATAATTCGTGGTGATCTAATGGTTTGAACGATGGAATATCAATCCGATGTACGCAGGTTCGAACCTTGGCATGAGCCAACGAATTTTTCGGAAGTTGCGTACATTTACCTATTCATATTGGTAACGCTATCGGCTGGCGGTGAAATGTACTAAAATGTACTTGTAGTACTTTTGTATGTGGGAAAACATGAACTGTGGATTTCTCAGAGTTTAAATCGCCAATACGTCGTGGGCTGGCGTGATGATTATGCCCTATCCCATCGGGAAGTGGCCTATGGTCCTGCAGTGTGTCTCTTACATGCTGCTGATGATGATTATTTCGCTTATCCATACTTAGAGTAAATTAGGTGATTAGGCCTAGGATTAGGCCAGAAATAATTAAAATTATTTGCGAAAATTAATTAATTATTAACCAAAAAATAAAATTGACTACAAACAATTTTTTTTTCTTGAACTGACTACGCTATTGACCCGACAGGGTCTTTACAGTTTCACCGGACTACTAAGGCCGAGCGCTTAGGGCACTCAGCCGATTTGGTTTTTAGGTAACATACATAAGGGTGCACGCACACCTCGGCTTGGGCTGTTACCTGAAAAAAGTCGCGTCTGACCTAGCTGACTATTCTAAGCTAGACTACAAACAAATCTACTTGTAAATGCACTGGAATATCTTGACTTTGACTAAGTAGCTTTCATAAACCTACTAATATATCAATCGCTATAGCTTTTTTATTCGATTCTGTGTGTCTTCGAAATCCGAAATGCTAATGAAATTAAAACGGGACCTCTTGAAAATATCCCATTTCCAATGAGAAGTTGACACTGGCAAATGCTTCTGCGGTACCAAAACAAGAATACGGAGATTTAAAAAAAATATCTCAAATCAGTTTATTGTAACGAAATACAACCGAACTGAGAACCTCCTTTGAAGATATTTCGAAGCCGATTAAAAATGTTTTATTAATTTTCAATCGATATTTTTACGTACGTCAGATATTTAAACCGCGTCTTTTTAAATCTTCCTACTTCGTTACAATTATGCATTGTAGGTATAAGGGCTTACTATCACAATATCGGTTTTTTTAAGCCCATTAATATTCTTCCGATAGCATATTTTCCTGGACAAATTATACAATAACAGGATTACGTAAACGCACGTTTATGTATAAAACATATGACCTTCACAATACAGCGCTAAGTATTTCCAAGCTAATTGATTGTGTACATATTTTTGTGTTCATTTAATTCACGTCTCGTTGCTTCGTAATTTTCAAATTCAAAATTCGACATCAGTTAAGTAGTTGTTAGTACCAGAAGTATTGAATTATATCTCAACGATCAGTTAACGTACGTGTTATTAGTCACAATTTATTAGTGGATTAGTATATTGTGAATACTCTACCTACTTTTTTTTTATGTCATAACTGGCAAACGAACTTGTGGGTCACCTGAATTTAAGAGATCACCACCGTCCATAGACACTAACAACACCAGGGGAATCGAAAGTGCGTTGCCAGCCCGTGTTTGCGGGAAAAGGAGTGAGGGAGAGAGAAGGGAGGTGGGTCTCTGGCGCTCTCACTGACCGAACGAAACGCAACAATGCAAGCACTGTTACTTCACGTCGGTTTTCTATGAGAGGGTGGTTCTACCCCGGGCGAGTCGACCCATTCATGCTGAAACCAATAATAGCTTCAGCATGGCTCTCTATAATAAGAGTGTATATCTATACTTTTTAGATTCTTGTATAAAAAATATTGTTGTCAAGGAATAAATAATAACATACATTTCAATCAATTTTAGAAATGTCTGTCTGTTTGTATGAACACGCATCACTGCTAAAATACTGAGTTCACGATAAAACCTGATGAAAAGTGATAAAACATATATTGGAGTAACATTTAGTCTTTGTTTCATTAAAATCGGTTCAGTCTTTCAAAAGTTATTGTACTTTAAGCCACGTCGACCTAAGTACTAGAGAAAAGTGGATAAGTAAATGGACTAATACATTGAGATGACTTTATTAATAGGTAGTCCGGTGAAGCTGTTAAGACCTTACTAGGTCAATAGCGTAGTCAGTTCGAAATAAAAAAGACTTTATTAATAGCTAAAACTATTACTGGTTTTAGCGTGAATGGGTCGGCTCGCCCGGGGTAGTACCACCCTCTCACAGAAAAACGACGTGAAGTAACAGTAATTGTATTGTTGCGTTTCGTTCGGTCAGTGAGAGCGCCGGAGGCCCACCTCCCCTCCCCTCTCCTCTCTCCTCTCCCTCCCCTAACCATTCCCCCAAAGGGCGGCAACACACTTGCGACACCTCTGGTGTTGTTAGTGTCCATGGACGGTGGTGATCACTTAACATCAGGTGACCCACCTGTTCGTTTGCCACCTATGACATAAAAAAGCTGTTTTTTTTTTTTTAATAATGTTTCACGCGTATGAAATTGACGGCACAGCTAGTCAAGAATAAAACTGCTATCGAATAAAACCCATATTTAAACAACCGGTCGTATAAAATCGGCATTCATGCAACATCTATATTAAGTATAAATGAAATCACAACAGTCCTATTAAGCGATGACAACACACTCAACATCATATATATACTTATTATATTTACGTTACAAATCGTAAAGGTAAAGGTCGCGTTTTTCTGATTTCTTTAAGCTCTGTTTACCTGCGATGTAGTAATTCAAGGAGAACAACATGTATTTGTATAATTTATTCAAATTTAAAAACTATGTACTAGCTTTTGTTTGCAGTTTCACTCGCGTTAATGTAGATTTGATCTCTTTTTAACATTTCGTACATTTTAGCGTTTAAACCTTTGATATGCAAAAACCCGAGATGCACACTTAACCGCTCACAGACGCCACACAAAAATAAGTGCATGATGCACTCATTTAAAATAGTCTCGCGTCGCTTGCGTCCTTGTAAAAACAACTTTAAGTCATTCAGATAAGGTTGAATTTACAAAATCATAAGTTAATCGCATAACTATAATCACCTTCGATCAACAATAACTAGATAACGGGTCGGCGCGAAAAATACGTCTCGGTAAATAAGAGCTCACTTGAAATGTGTGCCCTTATTTTGTTTAGTTTGTTTGAAACACAGCCAATGTAAGCCCGTTTCACATGCCGCAGTGTATTCAAAAGATGCAAAAATAATACCCGAAAAAGCAATATAACGGCCGGAGTATCTTACTTTCGCTAAATACATGTTGAATAAGTTATATTTTAAGCTTTAAACTAATTAATAATATCAAATTTTCAACAAAATTACCGATTTTAAACCTGTGATACAAATGTTAGGCCTCGCCCCTCACAAATACGCAAAATAACGAGAAAACGTACTTTATTCATTACGTGTTAAGATTGAATTCACACTAAATGTTGTTTATGTTATCTTTTCATTTGTGAGGGGAATAATTTATTACTTTGCTCGTTTTATTGTAAGCATTAGATAATATTTTGAACATTTGTGACTTTATTACAAGGTGTTTGTTACCTATGGTTGCAATTTGGTTAAACTTAAAACAGTTTTAAAACTTTATCTCCTTTTCTTAGTAAACAAATAGCTACGCATAAGTATATATTTACGCGGCCTGCTTTTAGCTTCGAGTAGTCCGGTGAAGCTGTGAAGACCCTGCCGGGTCAATAGCGTAGTCAGTTCGAGAAAGCTTTTAGCTTCGATTTGTACGTGACCCTTTATCTAGTTATTGTTGATCGAAGATAATCACGTATGGTATATTCGGGAGTTTATTCGGTTGGTTTTGAGCGTTACTTTTATTCGAGACTTTGTGTCTCGGGTTTCTATATGCCAATGGTTTGACCCCAGCCTCATCTGAAATGAGGACAGGGTAGACCCTTTAGAAGATGGTATCTTAGAAGATGATAAACACGCTAAATCTGGAGACGATTTAGATCTCAACTGCAGCCGCCGGAACACACTAACTGATATTTTGTGACAGGTTTTCAAATTGAGCGTGGTAGCTAGCCAGGTGGACTTAGAAAAACATTGATTTCTTTCATTGAGAGCTTTGACTCAGTTGCAAGGATTCGAACCTGAGTCCATCGGCGTTTTCTGCACATTTAATAACAATCGGTTTAGTAATTAAAGCGTGAAAGCCTAATAAACAAACAAACTCACAATCGCATTCATAGTGTTATTTGGAAAGATAGGATAGTATATATCGACGGGAGAAATCGGAATTGTCGTAACGTGAAAACTTTCCTTTGACATGGGGTCCTTCAAGCGCAACGTGAAGAGATACTTACGCAGGCCGGCATGACAGCGGCGACCGGCGATGGATAGTATGTCTCTCGGTGGTCGCCATTGTTCTTAGATGTACTATGCTTACCAATCAGGCACAGGACAGTCACTTTGCCAAGATACAATAAAAAAACAACTTTACACCAGAGCCACAAAGTCTATTTCAAAAATTCATTTTATTTCATGTAGTGCTAATACCAGGCAAAAACGGAGGTAGTATCGATGTAAAATGGAATCTTAGGATAGTGAGACCCAGACCATTTGAAGCGGTATTTTTTTATACAAGATTATGGCAAAAAGTGATTTAGTCCAAAATACAAATAACGACATTTCCGCTTTCTCCCGTCGATGTGTATATACATTTTAGTTGAGTCTGGTCATATTTAGTGAACGACTGTAGTGACAGATGAGATGTGAGTTGCGGCGTGTTTCGTGAGTGCCCCCTGTATAAAAATTAAGCGTTGATCTTTCTAAAATGGTAAAAAACAATTGGATGCCAAGGACAAATTCTATTCAATTTGAGTTATTGCCTTTAGTAAAAAAAGCCGTGGTAGTCATAAGGACTGCTGATAGAAGTTAAAATTCAAAAGGATGATATAATTATATTTTCTTTTGAATTTTCTAAATTAATTGTAGTCTGAATTATTTATAATTTCGTAATTTCTATACTCAAATTATTAACATTACTCTGGTTTTGTCATCTATTGGCATTCCTAAATATAATTATGTTACGTTTTATATTATACTAACGGACCTGGCGGACGTTGTCCTGCCTTGATAATAAAAAAAATCCTTAAAGTCAACCGCAACGCCACCTACCGGATCCAATTGTGAATCTAAACCATTCTCGGATCCACTGGAATACGCACACAAAGTTTTATTAAAATCGGTCCAGCCGTTTAGGAGGAGTTCAGTGACATACACACGCACAGAAGAAATTTATGTATAAAGATTTTATACGTTTTATATTTAATTAATCAAACATGATTTACTGCATAATCTTTAGTATAAAATATCGATATTGGATCTACACGGGCAGTACACGCGTAGTACAGGCGTCGTTATTCTGACGCAAGCGCAATACGGTCGGTCACGCTTTACTAGCATGTCGCTGATACGAAATCATATGTTTTTCTCCTGTGAAACACCACTCAACGCACCTAAAGAAGTTTTTATTTCAAAAATAATAGAACAGTCCACGCCAAACTTTTTGACCGCTCTAAATGTAAGAGCGCAGAACACATAATTAGGTATAAATATCGAGCAAATTTAAGTATAAATAAATGCTAATTTTAGATTCTTATAACAACATTTTAACTTTGCTTAAATTCTTAACTATCGCGAAAAGAATGACCAAGGACTTAAAATCACCTAACTTGCACGAATATGCACTGTGAAAGGACATTAATTCCGAAGTAATCTATTAAACTAATCCTTAGCTACGTAATATTATGAAATAGATATAAGTCCGTGATAGTAATTTAAAAATAATTAATAATCTAATTGAGATAAATATTTAATTAAAAAGTTGTTAGATATTATCAAAAAAATTAATATGATATAGATAGATTTTTGAAACAAAAAGTAGATATAATTTCTACAAAAAAGGATGACTATAGAATATAAACAAATTCATAGATAGAATTCAAATAATTTCGATTATATGTTAGTAGACGACCATATAATTAGAAAAGTGTTGAGTATGATTCTGGACGGATATACGAGTAGAGGAAGACCGAAAAGGTATGGATGGACTATGTGAAAAATGATATGTGCGTAAAAGGTGTGAATACTGAGATGACATTTGACAGGGGAGAGCGGAAAAAGAAATCATGTTGTGCCAACCCTACTTAGGTGGGATAAAGGTGATGATGATGTTAGTAGACAACTCTTTGTTAACATTAGCGAGTAAAACAAGCTAACAATCATACTGTAAGGATATCCTCAAGTTTCTCAAATGATCTTACTTTAGTCAGGATGGACTTATATATTACATACAAATGGCCTTAGATTTTCCTCCACACGCAGTCCTTTGACGTAGCGAATGCTTAATTATTGGATATCGTATGAACACATTTACAGGTCAAGGTGTAATTGTTTACAATAATGCGTTTATAATCAGTTATGGAAGAACAATTTGGTTTTATATTTGCTCACCTAACCGAAACCAAATTTGTAATGGCTCCCGCACCTATTAGTTCTGCTAAGGACCATAGCGTGTGTCATTACCATGCTATATCTTTATTTAACCGGAGTTGGTACACAGATTACCCCCACATATACACACAGATAGGTATACATGTGGTGGAAGTGTTTTTTGTTTCGTGAGTGCCCCCTGTATAAAAATTAAGCGTTGATCTTTCTAAAATGGTAAAAAACAATTGGATGCCAAGGACAAATTCTATTCAATTTGAGTTATTGCCTTTAGTAAAAAAAGCCGTGGTAGTCATAAGGACTGCTGATAGAAGTTAAAATTCAAAAGGATGATATAATTATATTTTCTTTTGAATTTTCTAAATTAATTGTAGTCTGAATTATTTATAATTTCGTAATTTCTATACTCAAATTATTAACATTACTCTGGTTTTGTCATCTATTGGCATTCCTAAATATAATTATGTTACGTTTTATATTATACTAACGGACCTGGCGGACGTTGTCCTGCCTTGATAATAAAAAAAATCCTTAAAGTCAACCGCAACGCCCGTAATTTCTATACTCAAATTATTAACATTACTCTGGTTTTGTCATCTATTGGCATTCCTAAATATAATTATGTTACGTTTTATATTATACTAACGGACCTGGCGGACGTTGTCCTGCCTTGATAATAAAAAAAATCCTTAAAGTCAACCGCAACGCCACCTACCGGATCCAATTGTGAATCTAAACCATTCTCGGATCCACTGGAATACGCACACAAAGTTTTATTAAAATCGGTCCAGCCGTTTAGGAGGAGTTCAGTGACATACACACGCACAGAAGAAATTTATGTATAAAGATTTTATACGTTTTATATTTAATTAATCAAACATGATTTACTGCATAATCTTTAGTATAAAATATCGATATTGGATCTACACGGGCAGTACACGCGTAGTACAGGCGTCGTTATTCTGACGCAAGCGCAATACGGTCGGTCACGCTTTACTAGCATGTCGCTGATACGAAATCATATGTTTTTCTCCTGTGAAACACCACTCAACGCACCTAAAGAAGTTTTTATTTCAAAAATAATAGAACAGTCCACGCCAAACTTTTTGACCGCTCTAAATGTAAGAGCGCAGAACACATAATTAGGTATAAATATCGAGCAAATTTAAGTATAAATAAATGCTAATTTTAGATTCTTATAACAACATTTTAACTTTGCTTAAATTCTTAACTATCGCGAAAAGAATGACCAAGGACTTAAAATCACCTAACTTGCACGAATATGCACTGTGAAAGGACATTAATTCCGAAGTAATCTATTAAACTAATCCTTAGCTACGTAATATTATGAAATAGATATAAGTCCGTGATAGTAATTTAAAAATAATTAATAATCTAATTGAGATAAATATTTAATTAAAAAGTTGTTAGATATTATCAAAAAAATTAATATGATATAGATAGATTTTTGAAACAAAAAGTAGATATAATTTCTACAAAAAAGGATGACTATAGAATATAAACAAATTCATAGATAGAATTCAAATAATTTCGATTATATGTTAGTAGACGACCATATAATTAGAAAAGTGTTGAGTATGATTCTGGACGGATATACGAGTAGAGGAAGACCGAAAAGGTATGGATGGACTATGTGAAAAATGATATGTGCGTAAAAGGTGTGAATACTGAGATGACATTTGACAGGGGAGAGCGGAAAAAGAAATCATGTTGTGCCAACCCTACTTAGGTGGGATAAAGGTGATGATGATGTTAGTAGACAACTCTTTGTTAACATTAGCGAGTAAAACAAGCTAACAATCATACTGTAAGGATATCCTCAAGTTTCTCAAATGATCTTACTTTAGTCAGGATGGACTTATATATTACATACAAATGGCCTTAGATTTTCCTCCACACGCAGTCCTTTGACGTAGCGAATGCTTAATTATTGGATATCGTATGAACACATTTACAGGTCAAGGTGTAATTGTTTACAATAATGCGTTTATAATCAGTTATGGAAGAACAATTTGGTTTTATATTTGCTCACCTAACCGAAACCAAATTTGTAATGGCTCCCGCACCTATTAGTTCTGCTAAGGACCATAGCGTGTGTCATTACCATGCTATATCTTTATTTAACCGGAGTTGGTACACAGATTACCCCCACATATACACACAGATAGGTATACATGTGGTGGAAGTGTTTTTTTCGACCTTGGTTAGTTTAGTTTAATCGAGTGGTTAACTTAGCTTAAACGAGTTGACTGATACCAAATACATGTTAAAATTCGTGAAGCTCACATGCTGGTATACATTAGTGGGAGTGCCTCACTAATTCTTATAAGTATGATTAGCGTTGTTGCATCGAAAGTAAAAGTCCAAGGTTTGGCCACTTTGGCACTCTTGAACCTGTTGCCAAGCGACTGAGCACCATTGGTGTTATTACAAAAAAGTTAAATACGTATTGAACCCTGGCTTTAAAAAGGTATATTAAATGCACCGCGGTCGCTGAATGTTCGCCATCTTGCTTTTTTGTCTAGCTTTGATTGCATTAGGTTAGAAGTGTGAAAAAGGATAACGTGGACTTGTCTCGGGTGAGCGCGGTGAACTTTATCCAATTGTGAATCTAAACCATTCTCGGATCCACTGGAATACGCACACAAAGTTTTATTAAAATCGGTCCAGCCGTTTAGGAGGAGTTCAGTGACATACACACGCACAGAAGAAATTTATGTATAAAGATTTTATACGTTTTATATTTAATTAATCAAACATGATTTACTGCATAATCTTTAGTATAAAATATCGATATTGGATCTACACGGGCAGTACACGCGTAGTACAGGCGTCGTTATTCTGACGCAAGCGCAATACGGTCGGTCACGCTTTACTAGCATGTCGCTGATACGAAATCATATGTTTTTCTCCTGTGAAACACCACTCAACGCACCTAAAGAAGTTTTTATTTCAAAAATAATAGAACAGTCCACGCCAAACTTTTTGACCGCTCTAAATGTAAGAGCGCAGAACACATAATTAGGTATAAATATCGAGCAAATTTAAGTATAAATAAATGCTAATTTTAGATTCTTATAACAACATTTTAACTTTGCTTAAATTCTTAACTATCGCGAAAAGAATGACCAAGGACTTAAAATCACCTAACTTGCACGAATATGCACTGTGAAAGGACATTAATTCCGAAGTAATCTATTAAACTAATCCTTAGCTACGTAATATTATGAAATAGATATAAGTCCGTGATAGTAATTTAAAAATAATTAATAATCTAATTGAGATAAATATTTAATTAAAAAGTTGTTAGATATTATCAAAAAAATTAATATGATATAGATAGATTTTTGAAACAAAAAGTAGATATAATTTCTACAAAAAAGGATGACTATAGAATATAAACAAATTCATAGATAGAATTCAAATAATTTCGATTATATGTTAGTAGACGACCATATAATTAGAAAAGTGTTGAGTATGATTCTGGACGGATATACGAGTAGAGGAAGACCGAAAAGGTATGGATGGACTATGTGAAAAATGATATGTGCGTAAAAGGTGTGAATACTGAGATGACATTTGACAGGGGAGAGCGGAAAAAGAAATCATGTTGTGCCAGCCCTACTTAGGTGGGATAAAGGTGATGATGATGTTAGTAGACAACTCTTTGTTAACATTAGCGAGTAAAACAAGCTAACAATCATACTGTAAGGATATCCTCAAGTTTCTCAAATGATCTTACTTTAGTCAGGATGGACTTATATATTACATACAAATGGCCTTAGATTTTCCTCCACACGCAGTCCTTTGACGTAGCGAATGCTTAATTATTGGATATCGTATGAACACATTTACAGGTCAAGGTGTAATTGTTTACAATAATGCGTTTATAATCAGTTATGGAAGAACAATTTGGTTTTATATTTGCTCACCTAACCGAAACCAAATTTGTAATGGCTCCCGCACCTATTAGTTCTGCTAAGGACCATAGCGTGTGTCATTACCATGCTATATCTTTATTTAACCGGAGTTGGTACACAGATTACCCCCACATATACACACAGATAGGTATACATGTGGTGGAAGTGTTTTTTTCGACCTTGGTTAGTTTAGTTTAATCGAGTTGACTGATACCAAATACATGTAAAAATTCGTGAAGCACACATGCTGGTATACATTAGTGAGAGTGCCTTACTAATTCTTATAAGTATGATTAGCGTTGTTGCATCCAAAGTAAAAGTCCAAGCCGAGGTTTGGCCACTTTGGCACTCTTGACCCTGTTGCCAAGCGACTGAGCACTCTCGGTGTTATTACAAAAAAGTTAAATACGTATTGAACCCTGGCTTTAAAAAGGTATATTAAATGCACCGCGGTCGCTGAATGTTCGCCATCTTGCTTTTTTGTCTAGCTTTGATTGCATTAGGTTAGAATTGTGAAAAAGGATAACGTGGACTTGTCTCGGGTGAGCGCGGTGAACTTTTTTGTAATAACACGGCATAAGTCCAGTGAAGCTGTGAAGAATCATCAGGCCAACAGCGTCAGTCAGTTGAAAAAAAACTGGTGTTCTTTGATGAAATAGATTGCCAACATTTTGGATGATTTGAGATTTCTAATATTTTTGCCTTTATCTGATAATCTTGGTAATCAACTGACTGTATTCTTTTCTTTTCACGGTAACGTTCCTTTGGGGTTGATTAAACAATTACTTCTTTCATAGAGTTACGCTCCGGTCAGTTTCTTATTTAGGTGTGGGTGTGTGTGTTTTAATATACATAGGTATTAAATGTATCCACAATTTTGTCTAATTAAATAACTATGTGATCTAAGAGAGTAAACACAGTAAATTAAAGGGCTTACATATGCAACTGCTGGAACACGTCTATAGATGCTTGACTATAACTTTGAACTTGAGGGTGGTAGCCAACAAGACCGCTAATGTTTGGTAAGACCTGTAAGATGTCTATTAGTATGAGTTACTAACATTTGATTAACGTTGACATCTCTCTGGTGCATATAATGCTAATTCCCACTTACACAACTGTAATTATATCGTCGCATAGATGTAATCAGAATTCATAACAGTGCCAACGTCAGAAGTTGAGACATCTTGTAAATCTACCATTAAATGTTACGTTGTCTGCATATTCTATGCCTTATTATATTTGCGGTAATTTTGTTGCGTTCCGGGGTTTCTAGTTTTCGTGTAGCTGAATGTTTTTCTTGCTATTCTAGTTTAGTGGCGTCAACGTGACTTGTGAACTCAAGGTCAATTGAGGGTATTTATTAGTAAAGACTGCGCTGTAGATCATAAATATTTTACCTTTTGGCCCTTGAATACCCTTATAAAGAATAATTGTAATAAACTAACGAGTCCGTTGCAAGTAACTACAATCAAAACTGTATAAAAAGACTATAATCTTTGCTTGTCATTACCCAATGAAACGATAACAGTTCTCTAGATAAATAGTTATGTTTCATGCTATTATAGTCATTAAATGTTCACGTAAAGCAGTGATAGTATGAGCTTGCTTGTAAATAATTACATACTATAAAAACAACATTCCATTGTATTTTAATTTGAATGATTCTAATAACCTTGAAGGTTAGCATCAATGAGATCATCATTTATAATAGTAACGCTAGCTTTACCTCTATTGATTTTTATTCCATCCAACATGTTTTGTTAACTTGTTAGAATATATAAAACAGTGAAATAGTAAATAAGTATCTTCTGCTTTACTTGAATTTAATAGAATACAGAAAGGTTTGCGAGGAAATTTAAACATAGCATTTGTAAGGAAATTGTAACAGGTTTTACTGATAAGCATTGTCCTGTGATTTCGTGTGCATGTCTTTCGGTATATCTTGGATAAAGAGTGACCTAAGTCCTTCTTCAGGTCCTAAGATACCCGTATGCCAGATCGCAATCGCTTTAGGGCTTAGTATTGGAAATTTAACAGACAGATTTATTTTCGTAATTATAACATTAGTAAGAATTTAAAATCTGAATTAATTTTAAATCTATACATATAATAAAAATAGTGTCTATGGACGGTGGTGATCACTTAACATCGGGTGACCAACCTGTTCGTTTGCCTCCTTTTGACATAAAAAAAAGGTTTTTTTCGTAGGAAGTTTAGCACGAAAGTCTGTACATTAAGTATATATGAGAAAAACTATTATTAGGGGTCTTTATAAATGCAATAGAACCCAAAACAATGATTTTTAGAATTTTTGTCTGTTTGTCTGTTTATCTGTTTGTCTGTTTGTCTGTGCGTTTGTGCACGCTAATCTCAGAAACGCCTTATCCGATTTAGATGTGGTTTTCACTGATATATCGTGGTAAGATTCACTTAACATTTAGTGTTTGTTTCATGTCAATTCGTTCGTAAATAAAAAAGTTATGCCAATTTAAAGAATCACGTCGAACATTTGTTAAACTATCTATCTACTGTTCTTTCTCTTTTCAGTAGCATTGACTGCAACTTTACTAATAATAATAATAATGGTCTATATAAAATTATGATTACATAATAATAATAAATATAAGGTAAAAATGATCAGTTTCGGAAAATTAAAATAACCAATGTCAGTTGACCTCAGATCTATATGATCAATCATATGAAATTGGGTTCAGCTTAGGCTGGTGATGTAGGTTGTACACGTCTGCGCAGGTATATAAAGCGCGCCGAGAGCCGCGCCGCTGCTTCGTAGTCCGGTGAAGCTGTAAAGACCTTAACAGGTCAATAGCATAGTCAGTTCAAGAAAAAAAAAACGCGCCGCTGCTTACAGCATTCAATTATTCGCAGCAAACGCACGTATTCCGGAGGCGCATGGCGTAACAGTTGCATTCGATAACACTGACTGTTTGCATAGTTCATCTATTCTATCTATCTTCTTCTATATACATACATATAATAAAAATGAAGTGTGTGTATGTAATATCAAAATAAATTTTTTCACTGATTGGGTATGAAAGTATACACGCTTCTGATAACAAAAATGCAATTTTTAAAATTTTTGTCGGTCTGTCTGTCTGTCTGTTTGATCCGGGTAATCTTCGAAACGGCTGAACCGATTTTGTCGGGAATTTCACTGGCAGATAGAGAAAATTACAGCGCGTTACTTAGGCTACTTTAAATTAGACTATCTGTTAACCGCGGCTTCGTCTGCCATGCTATCTTCAAAACGATTCGATCGATCTTCAGATCACTTTCACTGGCAGATAGCTGATCTTATAAAAAGTAATTTAAGCAATTTTAGTTTATACTAGCTGTTAACCGTGGCTTCGCCCGCTGTGCTATCACCAAAACGGTTACATCGATTTTCACGGGACTTTCAATGGTAGATAACGAACCTAATAAAAAGTAATTGTGGTTATTCTATTTTAGGCTAGCTGTTACCCGCGACTTTGTCTGCATGAAATTTAGCAAGATTTCAACTTATTCTTTATTTTTAATGACAGAAATAATTATCGGCTTATTGTTTACAATTCGACATTATAATTATTAATAACATTAATGATATAGAGGTCTTCCTAATAAGAGTATTACGTAAAGAGTTGCATAATACAATTTGTTGCGGAACAGACAAGCGTTTATTTTTTGTATAGTCACTAAATCTTAATTATAATAAGGGCAATGTATATTAAATGTAATGTAAATATAAATCTTTATAATAATATTTTTAGTTATTGTTTCAATAGTTCCTTATACAGTGTAAGTGAGCACTGAGGTAGTTATATGGTTGGTTATGGTTCCAAATATTATGCTGATGACAAACCTCATTTGGCACGCTCTTTGTATTTATATATCTAATGTACACGTTACATGTTACTTTTAGTGGCGTGCGCGTCGTACTTACAATTGTCTTTAAAGAGCGTTTCTGTAATTGTACATAGTCTCACAATTCTATAATTCTTTAATACAATTTTTAAAAACGCGTGCGGAGCTGCGGGTACAGCTAGTGTTCAATATAATCAATGGAACGTTATAGTATTATACAAACGAGAGAAACCAAAACTTATCTCCATACAAGTGAAAATAAATGTGTAAATCGAACTAGTTATAACTTATAATATTATACTTACGCCTAAAGTGCAGAATTATGTAAGACGATTACTTTTCGTTAGTTCAAGCGACTAACAAATAAAAACCAGTTTTGTATGAAATCCGTCCAAGGTTAAATCAATGAGTCGAGCGTTATTAGAATCACAATGAATGCGATGTTGTTTTTATTTGAATGAGACCTTCGAAGCGACTAACAAATAAAAACCAGTTTTGTATGAAATCCGTCCAAGGTTAAATCAATGAGTCGAGCGTTATTAGAATCACAATGAATGCGATGTTGTTTTTATTTGAATGAGACCTTCGCGAGAATCAAAACAAAATTTTATCAAACTCTAATGATGTGGTTACTTCGATTATCATATCATCATCATATATATATATATTAATACATTAAGCCTAAGTTTGTACCCCTTTTTAACGGAATTGGGCGAACGGATGAACGTGCAATTTGGCATAGTTAAAGTTTATATGGGGGAGAAGTGCAGAAAGCTATTTATTTTATATAAAATGCATTAGAAATACATTAAATTAATTAAAATATGCATTACTCACACTACTGCTTCAATTTTACACAACATATACACACATGTAAATAAAAAAGACATTTTGACATCTGTCAATAAAGGACTTCAAAAAAGGTTGTGAAGGAGGTTGCTATCTATGCTCGACTGTATGTATTATTTTAATCTTACGTTCCAATTACCCTTTTGCATTTTACAATCAACAATGATATTATAACATACAACTATTACTATAATAACTGAGTACCCATGATAAAAATCCTTGATTATAGAGGTAAGTTGACAAAAGAACCCTAATAAAGTTCAAACTTTAAAAAATCAATGAACTACGGTCGAAAGTCGACCACTGGGCGCCCACTAGTATTCCGAATTGTACCAAAAGAACTAGTCAGATACTTTAATTACGTCGTTTCGGAATAGATACTGCGTAATAAAGTGGCCAAGGTGTACGACTATTTAACTATATACCCATATAAAAATAAGTTCTGGTTATATGTCGCTGGAAATCGGATTATTTTGTATTCATCAGACACATATACTGTAAACAATCTATTTTGGAAAAGATTTTTATTTAAGAAAAACTTCTTTACGCACGCTTGATTTGGGAAGTAAGCTGGTGAATGCGTGACGAGAGCGTTACGGAAAGTGTGATCAGGCAAGGCGAACGGAAGTTGAGAGGGAGATATAAGTTAGTGAAGATAGAAAGAGTTACGTTTCGTATTATCAATGAAAACCCATAATAAATTTATATATTTCGTACAAAATTAATATACATATATATGGAGCTAAAAAAAATTTAATTCAGTCGTGTGGTCTATCTAAAGCATATCTTGTTTTATTTTAATAGCGTTTCCAATTTCCAATGTAGACATGGCAATGTAGTTACGTAAATATACTTGCTTGGCGATAGATTTTCAACTTAAAGGTTATTCGGAAAAAGCATTTCACCATGCTATTGTTTTATCTCGATGAGTTCCTTCACCGAGCGTTCAAGATTAGTTCATTGATTCCAATCAGCGTCGACTGACGCAGTGTCCAAAAATACTACCACTTGCCCTGTTTTAATGGAGCACGCATTCTTTGTTTATCTTATAGCCTGAATTTTTAACGTGAGCTTAAGTGAAGATAACATTAGTTAACCTTACTTACATTTTAAATGCTAATGTGAGTTATTGTTTTTGTTTACTGCCTTTTGAAGTAAAACCTCTTTAGTTGCACCTAGGAGGTAACTGGACGACAGTGCATCGGCAGTCCGTTACGGCAATATGGCGTCACGTTTTTGCACCATTCGATTTTTAAATATTTTGATTTTGTTAATAAATAGTTTAAAAACAAAAAAACATATTTTTCTAAATAAAGAATAATATTAAATTCAATAATAATTAAAATTTTGTATTTATATATCTAATGTACACGTTACATGTTACTTTTAGTGGCGTGCGCGTCGTACTTACAATTGTCTTTAAAGAGCGTTTCTGTAATTGTACATAGTCTCACAATTCTATAATTCTTTAATACAATTTTTAAAAACGCGTGCGGAGCTGCGGGTACAGCTAGTGTTCAATATAATCAATGGAACGTTATAGTATTATACAAACGAGAGAAACCAAAACTTATCTCCATACAAGTGAAAATAAATGTGTAAATCGAACTAGTTATAACTTATAATATTATACTTACGCCTAAAGTGCAGAATTATGTAAGACGATTACTTTTCGTTAGTTCAAGCGACTAACAAATAAAAACCAGTTTTGTATGAAATCCGTCCAAGGTTAAATCAATGAGTCGAGCGTTATTAGAATCACAATGAATGCGATGTTGTTTTTATTTGAATGAGACCTTCGCGAGAATCAAAACAAAATTTTATCAAACTCTAATGATGTGGTTACTTCGATTATCATATCATCATCATATATATATATATTAATACATTAAGCCTAAGTTTGTACCCCTTTTTAACGGAATTGGGCGAACGGATGAACGTGCAATTTGGCATAGTTAAAGTTTATATGGGGGAGAAGTGCAGAAACCTATTTATTTTATATAAAATGCATTAGAAATACATTAAATTAATTAAAATATGCATTACTCACACTACTGCTTCAATTTTACACAACATATACACACATGTAAATAAAAAAGACATTTTGACATCTGTCAATAAAGGACTTCAAAAAAGGTTGTGAAGGAGGTTGCTATCTATGCTCGACTGTATGTATTATTTTAATCTTACGTTCCAATTACCCTTTTGCATTTTACAATCAACAATGATATTATAACATACAACTATTACTATAATAACTGAGTACCCATGATAAAAATCCTTGATTATAGAGGTAAGTTGACAAAAGAACCCTAATAAAGTTCAAACTTTAAAAAATCAATGAACTACGGTCGAAAGTCGACCACTGGGCGCCCACTAGTATTCCGAATTGTACCAAAAGAACTAGTCAGATACTTTAATTACGTCGTTTCGGAATAGATACTGCGTAATAAAGTGGCCAAGGTGTACGACTATTTAACTATATACCCATATAAAAATAAGTTCTGGTTATATGTCGCTGGAAATCGGATTATTTTGTATTCATCAGACACATATACTGTAAACAATCTATTTTGGAAAAGATTTTTATTAAAGAAAAACTTCTTTACGCACGCTTGATTTGGGAAGTAAGCTGGTGAATGCGTGACGAGAGCGTTACGGAAAGTGTGATCAGGCAAGGCGAACGGAAGTTGAGAGGGAGATATAAGTTAGTGAAGATAGAAAGAGTTACGTTTCGTATTATCAATGAAAACCCATAATAAATTTATATATTTCGTACAAAATTAATATACATATATATGGAGCTAAAAAAAATTTAATTCAGTCGTGTGGTCTATCTAAAGCATATCTTGTTTTATTTTAATAGCGTTTCCAATTTCCAATGTAGACATGCCAATGTAGTTACGTAAATATACTTGCTTGGCGATAGATTTTCAACTTAAAGGTTATTCGGAAAAAGCATTTCACCATGCTATTGTTTTATCTCGATGAGTTCCTTCACCGAGCGTTCAAGATTAGTTCATTGATTCCAATCAACGTCGACTGACGCAGTGTCCAAAAATACTACCACTTGCCTTGTTTTAATGGAGCACGCATTCTTTGTTTATCTTATAGCCTGAATTTTTAACGTGAGCTTAAGTGAAGATAACATTAGTTAACCTTACTTACATTTTAAATGCTAATGTGAGTTATTGTTTTTGTTTACTGCCTTTTGAAGTAAAACCTCTTTAGTTGCACCTAGGAGGTAACTGGACGACAATGCATCGGCAGTCCGTTACGGCAATATGGCGTCACGTTTTTGCACCATTCGATTTTTAAATATTTTGATTTTGTTAATAAATAGTTTAAAAACAAAAAAACATATTTTTCTAAATAAAGAATAATATTAAATTCAATAATAATTAAAATCATACAATAGAATTAATTATGTGCTGCCATCTGGTTTCAATGTAAGTATATAACAAATTAAATCAAAGTTTCATTATCTGTAGTGCCATCTATCAGCTAATTAGGAACATAAATAACACAGGAAATATTATTAGCAACTCTTTGTTATAACGTAAATAAAATATTGAAAAGTACGAACAGATTACTATGATTATGATTTATATATAAGGTTTACTTCAATCGCATGTGAAATTTATCATGGTAATTGGTTGAGTAACAAAAAATTGAAAATTAGGGCGTGTAACCGTCACACGCGATTGAAGTAAACCTTATATATAAATCATAATCATAGTAATCTGTTCGTATTTTTGTTACTCAACCAATTACCATGATAAATTCCATATATGTTATCAGGGGTAATAGAAAAGAAAATTGAAAAAAAGAAGAAAAAAACTAGAAAGTGTTGAATATGTTTGTGGACGGATATACGAGTAGAGGAAGACCGAAAAAGGTATGGCTGGACTGCTTGAAAAATCATATGTGCGTAAAAGGTGTGAATACTGAAATGACATTTGACATAGAGTGGAAAAAGAAAACATGTTGTGCCGAACCTACTTAAGTGGGATAAGGGTAATTAATAATGATGATAATGATGTTATCGGGGGTACAAAAAAGGACATTGGGTAACTTTTATTCGTATAAAAGTACTATGCTTGCATAGGTCAAATGAATATTAACGGGAGTGAAGTCACGTGCAAATGCTAGTCTATACTGGTATTATAAAGCTGAAGAGTTTGTTTCCTTGAACGCGATAATCTCAGGAACTACTGATCCGATTTGAAAAACTCTTTCAGTGTTAGATAGCTAATTTATCGAGGAAAGCTATAGGCTATATGTCATCACGCTAAGACCAATAGGAGCGGAGCACTAATGAAGAATGTTTCAAAATCGGGATTAACGTACGTATTGTTTAAAAATATTTACAGCTACTACGTCAACGAAGTCGCGAGTTAAAGTTAGCGTTAGTTCAAAGTAACTATTACACGCGAATGGAGTCGCGAGCAGAAGCTAGTATGTAATAAAATCATGGAGATATAAGTTAGTAATAAAATAAAGTTGTTGCGTTAGTTATTTAGAAACATAATTCAATTTTTAATTAGTATATAACAAACGAATAAACCTTGGCCGAGTTACAAAAGTATCCACAAAACTCGCAGTCTACACAAGACGCAAACATGACATAATTTACATACATTTACACAAACCATAAACATTGTCTATCTTTATTTGCTCTGTAAATAAGAATACGGCTACGAAGCCATAATAAAAATTACAAGAGTACAAATTCTGGTGATGAACTAATCGTTGACTGTTGATATAAGTGACTATAAATAACTAAATAGTGATCAAGAGATACTTCCACAATATAAAATATAGACATATCTGCAATTATATACTATAGGTAACGTCAATTCAGAAATTATGTAAGAGGTGTCGAATAACATCTAAGACTTTAGACACACACTCAAGCCAACCTCACCAGCGCGTGGTGCACCCTGCTGAATAACGAACGAGGCAATGACGAAAGTGGGGTGGTAGGGTTTTACAGCCTGACTGGGTCGCAACCACCATGTATATGGCGAAAAAGCCCGTCATAGTGATTCGCTTTTGCGGGTCGACTTTCGGGATCAGCCTGTGCATATCCAATTTTTCGCCGGCCGGCACGACAGCGGCGACCGGCGATGGATAGTGTGTCACTCGGTGGTCGCCATTGTTTTTGGATTGTACTGTGCTTACCATCAGGCGGAGTGTAGTCATTTTGCCGTGCTACAAAAAAAAAAACAATGATAAAAGTACGAAGTTTAAATAAAACTGAGTACAAACAAACAAAATAGATAAGCATAATTAAATTTGTAAAATAATATGGTACATCTTTGCTAGATTTCAATTCATTCTGTGTAAAAAAGAAGCATGGTGGTAGAGCCACGCTGAAACTATTATTGGTTTCAGCATGAATGGGTCGGCTCGTCCGGGGTAGTACCACCCTCTCAGAAATAAAATGGTAAATTTTTGCTAGATTTCATTTCATTCTGTGTAAAAAATCTGCATTCGTATTTGAATTTAACTAATGAAAGCCGTTGTAAGAAAAAGCAGTACATTACATAACATTAGGGCAGAATTATAGTAACGTTAACATGACCCCCGAAAGTACGTAGTGAATGGTAGAAAACGCAAAATTTTGAAAAAAAACCCTAATGTTTTGGATTAACAACAGAAATAAGTTACTAAATAAATTAGAAATAAAGTAAATTTGAACTTATGCTAAAAACGTTTGTTAAAGACATTGTTGAATAATCAGGTGAATAACAGTAGACAAATGAAATATAAAAGTTTATTAAAAAAAAAATGTGTGTACTTATGTACACGCGTTGGAAATTATACTTCTTTGGCGAAACAAGATAAAAATCTTTTCAAAAATTTTATATTTCGCCTTATTCTACGTTTGTCGAAAAAACGACACTAACAATAGAAAAAGTTGACTATAGCTAACTTCAGGGTGTCGGTTTTTCGTGACGGTGTGCGCACGCATCGTAATAACTTCAGGGTGTCGGTTTTTCATGACGGTGTGTGCGCGCATCGTAATTTTTTTTTTCTTTTTTTTACCTAACGCGATAAAAGAAGTATAACTTCAAATATATCTTACCACGAAACTTAAAACCTATTCATAAATAGGCTAAATATTTATTAGATTTTCACTATTTACTTACGTCTATATTTTATTTACCACTTATACTTGAACGTGACACATTACGTTTAATTACTACAAGTAAATTATGTAATTAAAATTACATTGTTTTTGAAGTGATACTTCCCATGGGCTTTGATATTCTGATCGGCAACCATTTTGTATGACGAATAGTGGTGGGGGTAAACTCTGTATCGGGTAGAGTGTTGAAAACACCGGTTCTCATCCAATCACTGAAGTTAAGTGACGTCGGGCGCGGTCAATACTTGAATGGGTGACCGTCTGGGAATATCGCGTGCCGTTGGGTTTTTGGTGTATTTTTTCTTGATTAAAATGTTTCTACGTATTACAAAAGTTTCAATTCTATTGTGTGTCTTTAAGACACTTTTTTTCTTGTTGTATTTTAAACACATTACAAAATAATTATCCTTATGTACAAATATCATGCATGCCTGTTATCCAATGTAATTACACTCTAAATCTATGTTAGAATTAACAATGTATTATTTTACCTGTATGAAGTCTTTATGTTGGTTTCTGAATATATAAAATAAAATAACCATTTAAAATACCCACCAAGACCAATAGTTATTTATTTTATAAAACACAACGGTGCTTGATAACATTCCACTATTATTTGTATACATTTTAATAAATATCAATCCATAGATAATTCACATCAATACAATGAATTAATTATAATTGATGTTTTTGTTACTATGATCCGAAAAATATAAAACTCTGCTGAACTTGATTTAAAAGTGTGTAGCAAAAATTTTTTATTAAAAACTGTTTCATTATGAAACGATAATAATGCTACAGCTATAATACAGTCAACGTTTCCAAATCACGTGTAGAATCTATAATTCAGGTGTATGTTTAATACAAGAATAACTTGTTATATTTCGTGGACGTCCAAGGTTAGGGGAGGCGTGCTCAAAATATAATTAAATGGCTTATGACATCATCGGTTGGCCGTTCGGTGACGATGCCCCGTAGTTAGATTTGTACTGCTAAATGTCGTATGCCCTCAATACATCAATTATAAACTCAATGACGTAATAATCCGCACTTTAAATATGCACACATGATAATCGATTGATCGCTTTCAAAATGCACCTTTGGAAGGAAATTCAATTAAGCGATTTTGCAAGAAACGAATTCTCTGTTTAAATATTTTCTTCTTTGTGCATATTTAACTATGAAATACATATGTTTGACGTGAAATTTGTACTATAACTAGCATTTTCCCCCGTCTTTGCACGCGTTTTCTATAAAGGCAATTATTATCGACTTTTTATCTACAAACGTTATCATAGATTATACTATAACATATACCATTACCAATTTATAAAATAATTGTATCCGCTTATAATAATGTACGCTTTTGTAACAACGCTAGATACTATATCAAAAACTATTATAATATACTGTCCACAACCTAAACAACAGTAGGTACTCTTCTGTTATATCTTTATATATAAATTTCTTCTGTACGTGTGTATGTCACTGAACTCCTCCTAAACGGCTGGATTTATTTTGATGAAATTTTGTGTGCGTGTTCCAGTGGATCCGAGAATGGTTTAGATTCACAACTGGACCCGGTAGGTGGTGCTGCAGTTGGCTTTTAGGATTTTTTAAAATTATCAAGTCAGGACAACGTCCGCCGGTCCCACTAGTCATATTATTTAAATCACCAAAGTTTATATTTAAACATATATAAGAATAAGTAGGTAGGTTTTCGAAGGTGGCAGAGCTACGCTGAATCTGTTAATGGTTTCAGAATGAATGGGACGGCTCGACCTGTGTAGTACCACCCTCTCACAGAAAACCGACGTGAAGTAACAGTGGTTGTGCATTATTGCGTTTCGTTCGGTCACTGAGAGTGCCGGAGGCCCACCTTCCCTCCTCTTCCATCTTCCCTTACTACCCCTCTCCGTCAAGACAGGTTGGCAACGCACTTGCGACTCCCCTGGTGTTGGAAGAGTCTATGGACGGTGGTGATCACTTAACATCAGGTGACCACCTGTCCGTTTGCCTCCAATGATATAAAAAAAAACTGATTGAATGACGGAAAACTAACTAATTTTCGTACAATCTTTCTTAATCTTTTCCACAATTTAGCGGTTGAATTTTCAAAAATCCTTCTTTAGTGTTCAACTACAGTGTAATATTCATATTTTATGTCACTAACAGAAGTATGTCCGTCGTTGCGTTAACTTATTGTCCTAAGTATCTATTTCCAGTTAATATGTAGGGTCTAACAGTACTAGCGCAAATACAAACAACCTATGTTGACGCAAGACTGCTTTCCATTGTCACTTATCATGTTTCACATACATTTTAGCCCTTTATTACTGAACACCAGCTAAAAAGAGCTAGGCCGAACCTTCTTATGTATTTATTTTCTTATATATCATTATATAGTACAAAGTCCGCATCCGTTTGTCTGTTCGCGATAAACTCAAAAACTACTTAACGGATTTTCTTGCGGATTTCACCAGTAGATAAATTGATTCGTGAAATTCTTTAGGTATATAAATTGCCATGGTTTTTTTTATTATCAGCAAAGGACAACGTCCGCTGGGCCCGCTAGTCATTACATAGTATTAAACAAAGTCCCCTACCGCGTCTGTCTGTCTGTCTGATCGCGATAAACTTAAAAACTACTGAACGGTTTTCAACAATGGATAAAGTGATTCTTGAGAAAGGTGTTTATTATAAACAGGGCGGGACAACGTCTGCCAGGCCCGCTAGTTATAATATAAATTACTGTACGATACACGAGTGTGATTTCTTATATAAAAATAAAGTAAAGCGCTTATTTCTCTAAATCCATATTTTTATAAAGAATAAATAAGAAGAAATTTATTCCTTTGTATTTTCTCTCTGTAATAAATTCTCTACCACAAAAACAATGCTATAAATTACGTTTGACATATAATATAGTTGTTTGCGCCTTGCAAGGGCATCCTCAAACAATAAATAAAAACTTTGTCGATTTATATAATGTGTTATAACAGAAAAGTTCTGTAGTTTATGTAATATTGTGGACAGTATACGTGTATAATAGGTTTTGCTATAGTATCCAGCGTTGGTACAAATGCGTATATTATTATATGTTTCAATTTATTTTATAAATTCGAAACGGATATGTTTTATACCGTAATCTTTTTTTTAATTTTTATATCATAGGAGGCAAACGAACAGGTGGGTCAACTGATTTTAAGTGATCACCACCGTCCATGGACACTAACAACACCAGGGGAGTCGCTAATGCGTTGCTAGCCTGTGTTTGGGGGAGAGGATGAGGAGAGGGTGTTTTATCCGGCACTCTCACTGACCGAACGAAACGCAACAATGCAAGCACTGTTACTTCACGTCGGTATTCTGTGAGAGGGTGGTACTACCCTGGGCGAGTCGACCCATTCATGCTGAAACCAGTAATAGCTTCGGCGTGGCTCTACCACCTCTAGTATGGTAATCTCTCTGATCTGTAGAATGATAGAGTTTGTAAATAGATTGATTTAGATTTTTTTTTTGCTTATTTTCTAAATTATCCGTAGCTAAACTTATAACATTTGTTTTTACGTTTACGTTCACTCTCAGTTTAAACATTTTAAACTATTTTATAATCATCTAGCCGACCCGTGCCCATTTCGTTGGGCGGTAATAGGCATTGTCAAGCTACAACTTTTCTCTAGAACTAAATCATATATATCTAAAAATGAAGGCAGCTTTCGTAAGAACCGTGTTCGTTCGACCATTTTTCTCCGACTCCCCAGATATTACCCCCTACAACCTCACAAACTTTACCTCTTTATAATATTAGTATAGTATAGATTAAATTATAATAAATCTCTTTTGGCCCTATTTCTTAAAAACTTCCTTTGACGACTTGTTTGCTGTTAATTAATAGGTCTAAACCTTTAAGTTTAAAAATAAAGTAAAATTATGTAAAAAAAAATTGCTTTAACCATCTGTGTAATTGTTATTGGAAGTTATTGGAAGATTACAGATATTTAATTATGTACGTTTAATATGTCATTAAAATTATATTTTTAATTAAATTAGCCAACATTGTTAGACAACCGAAACAGGAATATTCTGTGATAAAATTAACAAACCAATTAACACGCGTTAGTTAATCATTACCAAATTGCAAACTATACTATTTGGTTTATTCATAATTTGATAAATTTATCTGAACTCAAATGTAAAACGTACATTCTATACAAATCCTACCCCATTTTTAAAATTAACATGTTCTGTTTTAAAAATATCAGCGTTTTTAATTGCATTGTAAATATTACAGTGGACTGAACATAGATTCATGATATGATTTTTAAACCAATGTATGGACAGAAATGAAAATAAAACTATGATTTCTTAAAATCTTCTTAAAATGTTAACATAGTCAAGTATTCTTCGATACGATCCGCAAAAACTTAGATATGCCGGATCTAGTAAAAGACCAACGTAATTTAAACACTAGAAACAACAATAAATTGGTAATTCCATGCTTCAGGCTCACTAAGCATAAAAACAGTTTTTTAGGTAATAGTGTTAGGTTTTATAAAAAAGTCCCAAAACATGTTACCGATTTGCCGGATGTGAATTGAAGAACCATGTCAAGCGGGTTTTAATATCTAAACGCTATTATAGGGTGAACGATTGTGACGTCTGGAAATGACATTCCTCTCTGTGCATCCACTAAAAACGAATTTAACCATATGTAACACGTAGAGATAAACCCGATCGAGTTTCTTGCCGGTTCTTCTCGATTCTTCTCTATTATAAGTAATTAGATTTAGGACTATGGAATTTACTATGGACTATGGAATAATTTTGTAAAAATAAAACAGTTTTACTCGACTTTATAAGAATGCTACTACAAAAAGTAAATTCTCAAAAAAAAGTATTAACCGACTTCAATGTAAATCAAAAACCCATAAGACACTAAAAAGCGGAAAATAAATAGTTTATCAAATTAACCAAATTAAATAAAACATATGAATATGTGTGCTACCTACAGATGTACTGGAAGTCGGTACCAAC
>MU159988.1:103766-116550 GCA_015888305.1 Antheraea pernyi
GTTCACCCAGTCCAAAGTTAAGAGGTAACAAACATAAAAAAAAATAATACAGTCGAATTGATAACCTCCTCCTTTTTTTGAAGTCGGTTAAAAAATATTATGAACTCTCAGCTTATTTTTGTCTTACCAATTCTACCGCATAGTTATAGAATAATTTCAAATCTTTAGGAAAAGTTGCTTTCTGGTATGTTTTTTTTTTTTAACTGACTACGCTATTGACCTAGGTAGGTCTTAACAGCTTCACCGGACTACTAAGGCGAGCGCTTAAGGCACTCGGCCGATTTTATTTTGACAACCAGCTCAAGGGTGCGCGGCACCACACTGCTTGGGCTGTTGCCTGATTCGTGCCTTCTGGTATGATTATTTACCAACTCCACTGTATTATGACACACAGTGCCCTCCTATTTGCGTTTGTCCGAGTTGCAATTGGTCTAATAACCACTTAAGTAAATTGATACATGGTCTCATTTAAAGAACTCCGTGTAATTCGTAAGGCTCATTATATAAAATATATGCATTACTACATAATACACATTTTTAATATAGAAAGGTAGATCAATATGAACAGACCAGGATTTCGCAAAAATTATATACAACATTACATAATATAAAACAAAGTCCCCTACCGCGTCTGTCTGTCTGTCTGTTCGCGATAAACTCAAAAACTACTACACGAATTTTCAAGCGGTTTTCACCAGTGGATAAAGTGATTCATGAGGAATATAATTAGGTAGGAAGGTAATTTATCATTTTAAAATTTATCAAGGATTTTTTTATGACCAGGGCGGGACAACGTCTGCCGGGTCCGCTAGTATTTCTATATTTATAATTATCCTACTTTAAATATGGTATGGCATTTATATAGAAAATCTTATATAAAAAAATATTGAATCAAAACGTTACATAGAACATCAATTTCTAAAGAATATTTTGTGTAAAAGGTCACGAAAGTTCATTGAATCAGTTTCATTTGTCATTGAATTATTATGGCAGTGAGACGTTTTATTTCAAAATAAGTTAAAGTCAATTTTAGCCGTTCCTAATATATTACGTTATTTTTCAAGATCTTCAAAGTTTATACATGAAAAATGTGAAAATCATAAAAAAAGATTAAAAACATTACGAACGGAAAAATTTGAACTTCGTTATCAGTGGATAAAAATGGGTAAATCTTAAAAAAATAAGAGTTACTTTACTTTCATTTAAATTACTCTCTATTTAAGTTTTTAATTAAAGATTAAAAACATAAAAGAAACACTTATTGAGAGCTATACGTGTCGTAGCTTCATAAGTTTAGGAACCGCTGATTAAGAATATTACCCTACCTTATGATTAAACTACAATTTTGCACTTTAGATAGGTGAGCTGTCACTTACGAAACAACACAATGAGTTGGCAAGTAAATTAATCCAATTGGTTGACCAAGCGTGAGAGATGTATGATGATTAATGCTGAACTCTTGACCTCAGAATTTACGTCATTTGTAGTACTTGGTTCTTTGGATCTTGTTGCCCTAATTAAGATAATACACGGGTGTCATAATAACGTATTACATAAAAACAAAGCGATAGCAAGAATTGCTAAATTTCGATTTATTTACTGAATAAATACACTAGATACAATGATATTATAACTAAAAATACCCTACATGATATGACAAAACAGATGGCACGATAACACACACATATGTAAGTAACGTAAGTCGGACGCCACACTGTCTTAGATAGAATGTAGAAGTAAGATGGCAAATTCTCAATGTCAGTGGTGAAAAAGAAATAGTCATTAGTAGCTTATGACGTATCTATACCAGATGACTGTTTAGACAGTAGCAATATTTCTGGAGGACATTCTGCACTCGATTCTCGTTCTATATCAATTAAAAATGATTGCTTAATATTGGACCGAATTATATAGAAAAATACAAAAATTATTCACAATCCTCTACGCGTATATGTTAAAGCACAGTGTCAAAGACCGTCGGGTGATTTCACTTTCATTTGAAAGGGAATGTGGGAACGCCAGGAACGAAACAAAAGTGTTTATTTCCCGTTTTACAATCGAAAGTTATTAACTCCGGGTCGCCCATTGTAGCTTTCTGCACCGCACTTTGGCATCATTTAGGTTTATTATTTTATTTACACGTTTGTAGCTATACTTTTGAAAGTCTTAGAACAAACTTTAACTTAGGTTTTCTTGGTTGTTTATTAGCATTTGTTTTAATATTATTATTTTATATGTTAAATGTGACCATGATATCCTATAATAATGTGAGTGTCTAAACAATCACCTGATATGGTTATAATATCATTGACTTGGTGTATATAAGTGTATTACTTTAGAACGGCTGCACCTATTTGACAGATACTTTTATTTGTTGTGTTTGTAATTGTCTGTCAAGATATGTATGAAAGAAGATATTTGAAAGTTCATACGGAAAAGTGAATGTAGGTAAAACATTTTCCATATAAAGAAGTGAGTGACTAAGGCAAAAGACAGTATGGTGGCCGTCAATAATATTAACGAAATTAACATTCAGATGCCATGTGGTAGAGCCACGCTGAAGCTACTACTGGTTTCAGCGTGAATGGGTTGGCTCGCCCCGGGGTAGTACCACCCTCTCGCAGAAAACCGACATGAAGTAACAGTACTTGCATTTTTCCGTTTCGTTCGGTCAGTGAGAGCGCCGGATACCCAACTCCCCTCCCCCTCCCCAATTCCTCACTCCTCCTTCTCCCAAACACAGACTGGCAACGCCCTTGCGACTCTTCTAGTGTTGCAACTGACTATGGACGGTGGTGATCCCTTAACATAAGGTGACCCAACTGTTCGTTTGCCTCTATGATATAAAAAAAATGTCATAACATGGTCGTATTGAAAGAAGGAAATTTGATCTCATCTTCGTCATGTCGCGTGTTCGGACACAACGTCGATGGACGTAGTTTCGAGTCCTTTGAACTGGGTCGGAGCTTCCTGTGAAGGAAAACATCGTAGATGGTAGGGTTTTTCTAAGTCCACCTGGCTAGCTACCATCCTCAAGTTGAGAATCTTTCGCCAAAGACCTGTTGGTGTGTTCCGACAGCTCCACCCGAGAGCCAGTCCCCTCTGGCTTTGGTGTGCTTACCATCGTAGACCCTATCGATGATGAGGTCGTGATCAAACGCTAAAGCTTATAAAGTATAAAAAAGTCAATACACCTGCACGAAACCAATTAGAATGAATTAAAAAGCAAATCTTGTGTAAAATTAAAAGAGAATGGAACGTTTAATAGCAAAAATAGTTTTTATTTCCAATCAAATAATCTGGAATATAATTTTATAATTTCAACTATAGAAATTATGATTACGATTTGCTTATAATTTTCTTTCTTTTATATCATAATTGGCAAACGAACAGGTGTGTCACCTGATATTAAGTGATCACCGCCGTCCATAGACACTTGCAACACCACAAGAGTCGCAAGTGCGTTGCCACCCTGTGTTTGGGCAAGGGGGAGTGGGGAAGGAGGGAGGGGGAGGGAGATGGGTTATCCGGCGCTCTATAAATAAGTTTCCATTAGTCATCGATATGAAACTTTCCCAACAAATACACAATAATTATACTTAAATTAATCAAAAACCTAAATTCTTCGTAAAGGAGTCATCAATATTTTTCCACATTAATCTAAAAAAACAAAAATTCAAAGAATGCTCAATTGGTAATAATAGTAAATAGATAAAGCTATCAATATTTAAATCTTAAATACTTATATCAAATCGTATGTTGTATGAAGTCATAAACCCATAATAATGATTATGTTTAGTGATTTTGCAGATATTGTTTGAATAAATATTATATTTGATCATCTTTATTTTGATATCCATTTCAAATTGCATAAATAAGTTTGATATACATAAATTAGAGATAAAGGTATTTTCCTAATATTAATAATAACCTCTTTGAATAATAATCTATATAATGTTAGTCGACAATGATATAGTTACCATATTTTAATTAAGTATTTTTATGACATTCCAGGTTCTTGTATACGTTGTTACCAGTGCAACTCTGAACAAGATGCAGGATGCGGCGATCCATTCAAGAGCACGAAATATCTAGTTGTAAGTATAATGTTTATATATAAAACATTTTTATTGGGTTATATATATTAATTTGATTTGATATAAATTGATTCTGATGCAATCAGGGGTATTTCGTCTGGGTAAACGCTACGTTTAAGTTGAGAATCTATAGTTGCGTTCCGGCAACTACGCTTTAGGCTTACCGTGTTACTGTCTCGGATCACATGAAGTGATACTAGTAGAAGTAATGTATACCAATGTATGATAAGTACGTATTAAATCCTTATTTTTGTATCTAAGCACATCAATCCAAATACGAACGGCGATCAATAACAGTTATACAATCGACGGTCATTAGTCGCTGTCATACTGCTTACAAGACTCTGTCAGATGGATATATGTAATTATTATTATTTATTTATCAGACTAGGGTGCAGAAAAACAAATTATACATTCCAGCTCAGCCCTGGGCCTTAATAATCGTTTATGCAATTTCTTTTTCATAATTTTATCTTAATTTTTGTTTGTTGTTCGCCGCAGCAGCACGCTAAGGTAAGGCACGTTCCGGGCTGAGTAAATATATATCCCATCAAAAACATAAATGTGAAATGAGAGCCAACTTAAATATTATAATATATATATGCTATTATAAGAGCACAAAATATCTAGTTGTAAGTATAATGTTTATATATAAAACATTTTTATTGGGTCATATATATTAATATGATTTGATATGAATTGATTCTGATGCAAGTAGGGGTATTTCGTCTGGTTAAACGCTACGTTTAAGATGAAAATCTATAGTTGCGTTCCGGCAACTACGCTTTAGGCTTACCGTGTTACTGTCTCGGATCACATGAAGTGATACTAGTAGAAGTAATGTATACCAATGTATGATAAGTACGTATTAAATCCTTATTTTTGTATCTAAGCACATCAATCCAAATACCAACGGCGATCAATAACAGTTATACAATCCACAGTCATTAGTCGCTGTCATACTGCTTACAAGACTCTGTCAGATGGATATATGTAATTATTATTATTTATTTATCAGACTAGGGTTCACAAAAACAAATTATACATTCCAGCTCAGCCCTGGGCCTTAATAATCGTTTATGCAATTTCTTTTTCATAATTTTATCTTAATTTTTGTTTGTTGTTCGCCGCAGCAGCACGCTAAGGTAAGGCACGTTCCGGGCTGAGTAAATATATATCCCATCAAAAACATAAATGTGAAATGAGAGCCAACTTAAATATTATAATATATATATATGTTATTATAAGAGCACAAAATATCTAGTTGTAAGTATAATGTTTATATATAAAACATTTTTATTGGGTCATATATATTAATATGATTTGATATGAATTGATTCTGATGCAATCAGGGGTATTTCGTCTGGTTAAACGCTACGTTTAAGTTGAGAATCTATAGTTGCGTTCCGGCAACTACGCTTTAGGCTTACCGTGTTACTGTCTCGGATCACATGAAGTGATACTAGTAGAAGTAATGTATACCAATGTATGATAAGTACGTATTAAATCCTTATTTTTGTATCTAAGCACATCAATCCAAATACGAACGGCGATCAATAACAGTTATACAATCGACGGTCATTAGTCGCTGTCATACTGCTTACAAGACTCTGTCAGATGGATATATGTAATTATTATTATTTATTTATCAGACTAGGGTGCAGAAAAACAAATTATACATTCCAGCTCAGCCCTGGGCCTTAATAATCGTGTATGCAATTTCTTTTTCATAATTTTATCTTAATTTTTGTTTGTTGTTCGCCGCAGCAGCACGCTAAGGTAAGGCACGTTCCGGGCTGAGTAAATATATATCCCATCAAAAACATAAATGTGAAATGAGAGCCAACTTAAATATTATAATATATATATATGTTATTATAAGAGCACAAAATATCTAGTTGTAAGTATAATGTTTATATATAAAACATTTTTATTGGGTCATATATATTAATATGATTTGATATGAATTGATTCTGATGCAATCAGGGGTATTTCGTCTGGTTAAACGCTACGTTTAAGATGAAAATCTATAGTTGCGTTCCGACAACTAATGATAATGGCTTGGTTGTTGACTTCAACGACAAAAGAAGTGAGATCTAAATGGGTGTCAAGTTCAATGGTCTGTCCTGAAATGTTTTTATAACAACATAAAATATTTTATAACAACTCAAAATATTACTTCTTCTTATAACTTAGGATAATATATTAAAGCCCAAGGTCTGACTAGGCTAGTTCGAACATACGATATCAAGTACCTACTAAAACAGTAATGGAAAAGCCTTATCTGTGTTCGATGGCTAGTTTCTACAAGCAGGCCAAATTTTCAAAATAGTAAAATAATAAATTACAGCTTTAGAACTTGCGAAGGCTAAAATATAATTCGTATAAGACAAATTTGACATGTTATGTGAAATAGTTTTTAATTTATTATGGGGTCAAAAGTGGCTCCAAATGGTTCGTGTAATATTACACACGGTTGCGCGCGCTCGCTGTTCTGTTATAATGAATTTGGTTTGTCATGTTATGATTGCATGTCTAGATCCAGTAACGGACCATACAGATGGTGATAAACCCTCTCAGTTAGTCTTTCTTAATTTGTCGCAGTTCGAGATCACCTGATATATTTATAACTAGTGATGAATTGTCTCCAAATTGATCGCCAATGTTATTAGATTGTGAAGTACTATGCATATCAGTCGCTACAACAGAAAAGAAAACATATAAAGTTAACTATTATTATAAGACAGGTAATGTACGTTAAATTATTCCTTTCCAGGATTGCGCCTTGCCACAATCTAACCAATACAATATACTGAACCTCCGTGACGTCCTGACCAACGAGATCTCCGGCACCGTTGCCGGCGCTCCTAGATATTGCCACAAAATTATCACCCGTTAGTATTGCGCATGTTAATATTTAATTGCTTTGTTTTTTATTAATTTCATTTACTACTGAACCCGGTTAGCAGACATTGTTTTACCTCAGACTTTAATATTAATCTAAATATTAAAAAAATAATTGTGAGGTGCTCGGAAGCTTAACATTTGGTTTCATATAGTTTTAATTTGAGAAATAAAAGAAAATATGTGCAGGCCACGCACTGTAGAAATGAAACCTTAAACAGATGATAAAATACACAACAATGTATTATTCTCTCTCGTTCTCTCGCACATGAAGTCATATGTTTGCATATATTTGTTTCTTTTCAATGACGATTTTCAACATCAACTTTAACTTTTTAATAATGGGGTCTCGTAAATACGAATTCTGCCAGTGTCAAGTCAGTTATGGGAAATGATGATTTTCCCTTTGATCGAGTTTCAAAACACAAGGAGGTTAAAAAGTTTTTACTTTAAATAATATTGACAATAAAATCTCGGTCTTGACAACAGCGCCGTCTATCGGACCCAGCTATAACTAAGAACCATCCAAGCGATTCCATAATTGCAAAAAAAAAATTCAATATCGGTTAAAAGAACATGGGGTACTTTTAATTTCGAGGAAAAGTACGGTTTCTAAGATATGAGTTAAATCTATATTAATGCAAGCGAAGCCTCGAGCAAAAGCTTGTTTCGGTATAAAAGTATTTATTGGAATTAAATATATTATTTCTTTTATTTTACTTTGTTTTGGCAATCATTCTTTAAGGTTATTACTGTCATTGTCGAGTAGATAATAATATAATATTAATAAGAATCTATACTAATACTAGTGGGCCGGGCGGACGTTGTCCTGCCTTGGTAATACAATTTAGAAAAAATCTAAAACTCAACCGCAGTGCCACCTTCCGTGTCCCGTTGTGAATCTAAACCATTCTCGGATCCACTGAAACACGCACACAAAATTTCATCAAAATCGGTCCAGCCGTTGACGAAGAGTTCAGTGAGATACACACATACAGAAGAAATTTATATATTGAAGATTATAAAGCTCGAGGGTTTGTTTGTTTGAACCCGCTGATCTCAGAAACTACTGGTCTGAATTGAAAAATTCTTTCAGTGTTAGATAACACATTTATCGAGGAAGTATATATATATCAGCACGCTAAGACCAATAGGAGCGGAACAACAATGAAGATTATTTCAAAATCGGGTTTATTTTCCTTTTGAGAGCTTCCACTGAGTTAGCGTTAGTTCAAAGTAACTATTTCACACGTACGAAGTCGCGGGGAAAGGCTAGAGAAATATAAAATCCAATACATGTCAAACTAAGATCCCGCCAAAAACTGTATTTCTAATTTGAAAATCATATTACAGGAACCGGTTCGATTGCACGCACCTGCCTCGATGTGAACCCAGCCGACTTGAACCATACATGCCGCATTATGGAAAAGAACTCCAACATCAAATACTGTGGTGTGTGTGACAAAGATAGCTGCAACGGCGCCGGCGCTACATCTATCTCTTTCCCTCTTGCCACGTTGGCACTTATCATAACATACTTTTTCTGCAAGCAGTAATAACCTAATTTAAATTGTTATCTAATTCTATAAGTTTAAGTTCGCACTTGGTAACTTTAGGTTTATCACGCTTGGCACGGCTAATGTAGGTAACACCAAGGGTGCCAAATATACAACAATATTTCAAATTATATAATATATTTGTCTCTATTAATTCTTATTTACATATACCTTACGAAAATAAACAGTGACAAAGTAAATTAAAATTATTTTCAGAGACGCCACTATGAGCATTTTTTTTAAACTCGATTGATGAATTGGTACGTATTACTCAATGATAGACATTTCAATTTGAAATAAATATAAATCCGAATATGAGGAGGTGTTTTGAATGACATCATGTTCAAAGAAGCGCGCAAGCAAGTAGTCGTTTATGCATGTATTTTTTTTTTGTTAAGTATATAATATATTACTGTTTGAAATTAAATATGATATTGTCATAATAATCAAAACACGCCCTATACAATAGGAACGTAAACCAAAAATTAGAAAAACTGTACCATCATGTGTTAAACTATACCTATTTATAACAACAAAATAATTATATTATACCAGTTGTGTAACACTGTATTTAATGTTATATAATAAATTAGTGGAAGATATGCTTATAAAAAAATAGTGCCTATATGATATTGAACATGTTTTAACATTTGTATTATATACATGTACATACAAACTTTATAATATAAAGTGTGCGTTATTCATAAAATAAAACACTGTTATCGTTGTTTGCTATTTACATTGTTTATGGTGCTTTTAGGATATCATGTCGAATTTTCGTATTGTAATTGTTAATTAACAAAGCATTTTCTTTATTTAACATTGTGTAACGTATAATGATCGAATATTAAGATGTATGTATTTTTAATAAAAGTTTTAAAAATTTCATTTGTTTGTATAGAAATCCATATGTTAATTCAGTTAAAATACTTTCTGCGTATAAAATAGATAGCCTAGACAACATTTATAAACGACTAACGTTGTCTCAGAAATAGATGTGTTGTACCGCGGCACTCTTGTACAGTCCAAGTGCACCGCCTCACGGAGGACACACTGTCCAATTTTTTACATTCTCCGTAGTCTTCTAGTAGACTATTACAGCCAGTGTCACGTGAGTAACGATATTACAATTTTCTTAATATAATTTCAATGAACTAACAAGATGGCGGCCATCCTTTCCGGAACTTTCCAGGGAGTTTTTGTGGCAAGTCAGAATCCATGCTTTTGGTATTATTTCCGATCCACTTCGCTTGTGCAGAATAACCAAACTATATTACGTAAAGCACCACCAATATAGAGCCAAATAAGATAAGATTATGGACAAAATATAAAGACCACCACATGGCATTCCCAGATCCCGCCAAAAACTCCACTCCGTATTCATAGAGTAACAAACCTGCGAGTTTGTATGTGTGAGCGGTTTCATAATTCGATGTTCGTAATATTACAAAAAAGTTACATACATGTTGAATAATTGCTTTAAAAAGGTTTGATTACAAAAGAGTTTCTTACCCTTGATTCTTCTTCTTTTTCTTGTTTTGGCCCCGCAGAAGCACTTGCCAGTGTCAATGTTTTGTTTCAATGGAGATTACAACATATTTTACACAATAAGTGTCGTGGGAATAATTTCAATGTTCCAACGAGAGGGTGGCTCTCTTGTTAGAACTCCAGGGAGTTTTTGTGGCATCTCAGAATTCATGGTCCGTGGTATTACGAGTATTTTCCATTCACTTCACTTATGCACAATAACCGAACTGTATTACGTAAAACACCACCAGTTTTAAATAAATAAATAGGTTACTTAAGGGTCGGCAACGCGCATGTAACGCTTCTGATGTTACAGGCGTCCATAGGCTGCGGTGACCGCTTTTCATCAGGCGGCCCGCATGCTTGTTTGCTACCGACATAGTATAAAAAAAAGGTTTTCCAAAATATAGGGTCAAATAACACAAGATTATGAATTAAATATAAAGTCCACTACATGACAGACCAAAATCCCGCCAAAAACTCCTTACCCTTGGTTACAGATGGACATTGTTTAAATTTAAATATTCTCTTACACTTGTTAAGTTGATAGTTATTATTTTATTGTTGTGATTTATCGTATTTCTATTTACCGCCGAAAGACTTCTTCTCCTAAGAAATAATGAATTTCCTGGGTATAATTAATTGGGAAGAAGTAAATAAATTACAAAGTTTTAGAGATTCACAAGTAAATCATAACTACATAACATACTACTATATGACACTATCGACATTTTCAAGTAAAATATCACAATAATAATAACCAATTTAACTTAAAATAAGTAATTTTTTTTAATGAAGACCTGAACAAAAATGTTGCTCATGAATTGTTCGCAATATCTTTATATATATATATTTCTTCTGTGCGTGTGTATGTCACTGAACTCCTCCTAAACGACTGGACCGATTTTTTAATAAAACTATGTGTGCGTGCTCCAGTGGATCCGAGAATGGTTTACATTCACAATTGGACCCGGTAGGTGGCGTTGCGGTTGACTTTTAGGATTTTTTTTATTATCAAGGCAGGACAACGTCCCCCAGGTCCGCTAGTATCTGTATATAATGCAACGTTTTTGAATGGTGAGATTGAATAGAACGAATGCTATTCAGAGTTGCTTGCATAATAAATCAGATGTTTAGCTAGTGCCCACTTGGCCACGTTTTTGTAATGAAGTATTTTAAATGTGTTCCACTAGGATTAAATTTGTAGGCACTGGTTAGTAAAACTCGTGTTAAGCCCGTGTTCATTTTTACTTTTGTAATAAGATCGTATGTATTTAACATTTATATTGCTATAACTGGAGTTTTTGGCGGGATCTTGGAATGCGGACTTTGTATTTTATTTATAATCTTGTATTATTTAGTTCTATGTTTTGTATTATTGTTGGTATTTTACGTAATATAGTTTAGTACTATGCTGTGGAGTGGATGGGAAATAATACCACAGAGCATGAATTCTGACTTGCCGCCAAAACTCCCTAAAAAGTTCTAACAAGAGAACCACCATCTTGTTCGAACATTAAAACGATCGTAATAAACTTGCAATATCATACTCGACGATGGCAGTAATAATTTACTAGAAGAGGTTGTAATAAATAAAATAAGTAAATATATATAAGATATACATATTATATTACCGGTGTATCGAGACAGCTTAAGGATAAATAAATAGCAATTTTAGATTCGTATTCAGATATTTGTACTTTATTTAGTATTCAAATCTTGACGATATTTATTTATTTGTCCACAAAACTAAGTTCAATGAACAAAAATGGACATGAACCCTGGAAAATGTAAACATAGCATGTATAAAATAAGAAAAAAAATTCATAATATTAAAACAAAAGAAAAATTAAATGAAATTAAGCATTTCTATATTTTTTTAAGCAAAACTTCTTTAGACGCGATTAAGAGGTAACTGGATGACAATGCAAGGGAAGACCGTTGCGACAATATGGCGTCAAGTTTCTGTACCATCCGGTTACAAGGACTAATTTTTTTTTCTAGTAGATGCCAACGAAACACAAAAAAAATGAAATTTGAAACGTCTACCATTACAAAAAGAAAGCAAGCAATGCAAAGGGCAATGTTAGTCTACGTTCTTTTTGAAGTGAAACTTCTTTAGGCGCATGAGGGTAAATTTTTTACAGATGTAACGTCACGCAGGTATGCAACGGAAGTGACGTCATTTGCAGTAAACGCAGATTTTTCATTTTTTTTACACATAAACAAGACTTATAAATAGTTCGCCAAAGAAGTGTCACTTCAGACTTGTGTACTTTATACACACGCACTTTTTTTTTTCTCGAACTGACTATGCTGTTGACCTGGCAAGGTCTTTACAGCTTCACCGGACTACAACCTACATTCTTGCTAATGGTAGATGAAAAGTTTATATGCAAATTCGAATTCAGCGGCCAAAAAGATTGACAAGGATTGTATAATATACTAGCTGTGCCCGCGACTTCGTACACGTGGAACCTGATGTACAAAACAATTATTAATAAAGTCATCTGAACGTATTTAGTCCATTTGCTTATATCTACTTTTCTCTCATACTTAAGTCGCGGCGCCTTTAAATTACAATAACTCTTGATAGAGTGGACCGATTTTAATGAAACAAAGACTAAGTTACTCTCGAGGATATGGTTTATGATTTTATTATTATGGTTTCATTGTGAACCTAGTACTTTAGCAGTGGTG
>MU159989.1:7784-54096 GCA_015888305.1 Antheraea pernyi
ATGTATCAGGCAACAGCCAAAGCCGAGGTGTGCCGCGCACCCTTGAGCTAGTTGTCAAAATAAAATCGGCTGAGTGCCTTAAGCGCTCGCCTTAGTAGTCCGGTGAAGCTGTTAAGACCTTGTTGGGTCAATAGCGTAGAAAGTTCGAAAAAAAAAAGCCCTAATATAAAACCAGAAGGTTGTGGATTATATTCCCGCACGGTTTTAAAATTTACTCTTCTCTTAATTTATTAAAAATATACTGTGGGTTTATATTATATTATGCATATTAAGGTGTCACATCAAATCCCCCTAACTGCGCATAATTATTATCCATATATAAATATAATACAAAAATGGAGATTGATAAAATCCAAAGCCGTTTGGTAGAACACCATGAAAGTTAGCACGAAAGTGTTTTTTCCTGGAGACGGTTTTTATGCCATCCATTTTGAATCCTAATTTAACGCGGATAAGCTTGCATGTAGTCGCTCGATTTATGTAAATTAATTATATATAAATAGACGAGTGGAAACTGGAACTATCGAATCATACAATTTTGATGTCACAATATAGTTATTATGTATTCATATAACAATGGACAATAGGAGGTTTATGTCTTCGAAATCGTTAAAATAAATCGCTTAAAAATCGTAAAAAGGAAATCATTTGAAAGGTTTTAAATTAAAGGCAACGTGACAAACAAGCGATGTGGCTTCCACGTTCGTGTGAAGCTCTATTGTGTGGAGGAACATGATACTCGCTTACCCGAGGCCGTATCCGCGTAGGATGCGGTCAACTGCGACGGTACTGCGCTCGTGCACACTGAATGCACCCCGCTGTGGAACTTAGCGCTGAACAAAGACCCTATAGCAGTTTATGACACGTTTTATTACTTCAATGGGTAATTTTTTAAACCCACGGTGTTAATAAATAGAGAATTTATAAACTTATACGTTACGTAAGTTTTTGGGAGTTAACGGATTATCTTGTTCGAAGTGGAGACAAATCTGTTTAAAAAATATATTTACGTTTAAAGATTCTTTTTCATGACCGATAGACGTTTACATAAAAGTGACAGGTTAAAAAGCAAGTGGAATTCGACAACAAAATAAATGTCATTAATATTATAAAACCGAATATGTACAGGGTCCTTCATGACGGATAATTAAAAATTACAAGGTTTTAGCGTGGTGATTTTATAGTATACTATTCTCTCGTGCTTAACTTGAGCCTTGATTCAAATTATAATAACTTTTGATAGGGTGAACTTTTAATGAAACAAAGACTTGCCTCGGACACCGAAAATAATTCAATCAGTCCGTATTGTTATGTGCAGAGTAAATATAAATGCTGTAATGTATCACTGTTTTTTCAGGAAAAGAAACGGACTGAAACATGAACTCTTAAGAAATGAGGAGAACATTGCTGAAACGAGAATCGAAGTACGTATATATCTGTACATACTTGTATTTTACTTATTGCATGTTGAAACACTAAATATTCTGCCTTTAATACATATTGCGTGATGTCTAAAGATGTAATCACTAAATTTTTCACTATTGTCTCATTGTAGTCTTTCTAATATAGCCTTACAATATTAATATTTTATACTTGTATTTTAATTCTTGCATGTTGAAGTACTTGCATATTCAGCCTTAGTTTTTGTCGCGTGATGTCCAAAGAGATTACTATATTTTCACTATTGATTCATTGTATTCTTTCTAATAAAAATACTATCCTTTTACTATTACTGGCCTAGACCCGCGACTTCATTCTCGTGGAATATGTACTTTGGGCCAACGCTAACACGTAGCGGTAGCTCTCAAGAGAAAAAAAAACGATTTTGAAGCATTCTTCATTGGTGTTCCGCTCCTTTTGTTCTTAGCGTGATGCTATATAGCCTATAACCTTCCTCGATAAATGAGCTATATAATATTGAAAGATTAAATCGGACCATTAATTTCTGAGATTACCCCCTACAACTACACAAACTTTACCTCTTTATAATATTAGTATAGATAATGTTTTGCGATGTGGCCTCATATTAATTTGAAAAGGAAGTCTGATTGTTGCATTCTGACCTGATGTTTTATTATATAATAGTACTAGCCGACCCGTGCCCACTTCGTTGGGCGGTAATACGTAAGCGTGGAATGGTTATTTTGCGCTAAAACGCAGTGGAAGCTCTGAAAAGGAAAAAAGTACCTTGATTTTGCAACATCCTTCATTGCTGCTCCGCTCCTATAGGTCTTAGCGTGATGATATATTGCCTATAACCGTCCCTGATAAATGAGCTATATAACGCTGAAAGAATTTTCCAAATCGGACCAGTAGTTCCTGATATTACCCCTTACAACGTCACAACTCACAAATTTACAAACTCTACCTCTTTATAATATTAGTATAGATAACCTATGATGCAAAATGTACACATGTACTGTTCGAATAACAGTACAAAATATACTATATTTCATTAAAATTACGTATTGATTAATAATAGATGAACTAACTCCAAGTTTAGTTAAGAAAACTAGAAAATACTTAATACTTACGGCCATGATCTAGTTGTCGCTGCGAGGTCTTTCTGAGTGACTATCGTAGTTGATATGATTGAGCAGAATAAATAATTTATAACTCTGTTATACGTAATTTAATCTTTATATAATGAAGATAACAATGCTCTATAGTTATTTATTTATAATGAAATCGTTACATTTTATGTCACATAATATAGTAATGTATTTCTTCTTCGAGACCAATTTTAAGCATATTCATCACTGTGTACAAAAACCTACTTTATCATAGGATTTAAATGTTATCCAATATACCTAGAAGATTAATCATTGTAATCTGTAGGACAGTATTTTAGTGCAACGTCATTTCTATAATAACAACTATAATTGTGTTATCGTATGTTATAAACCTTGATATAAACCCTTTATATGTTATTATACGACCTTCTTTTACATTAATGTTTTATTCAAGTGTGTACAGTACGTAAAACTTTTAAACTAATTTCCTATTGAATCATATTTGTATAAGTTTTAATATTCTATTTTTTTTCAGCTATGAAACGTTCGACACTGGTTGTTTCCACACGATGACATCTGATCTTCACGACGGTGAAGTAAATACTAATTCTTCAAGAAGACTGATATAAAAATCTTTAGATCGGCAAATTAATAAGAAATATATATATTACGCAGGCGTATTACAAACGAAAGGCGCATTTACATTTACGAATTAAACTTCATTAAATTCACAACCTTTTTACAATGACGTCAGATTTATTATGCATTTAATTTGACAAAATATATAACCTATAAAACCTTCATACTTGAAAAAATATTGTCAGGTTACGTGTCGCTTTTTTTTCGAATTAACTACGCAAATTGCCTAGTAAGGCCTTAACAGCTTCACCGGACTACAGTGGACTACGTTAGCTATCGCTTTGTCGATAAGATATAAATAATCCCCACAGAGCAGTGTTCACACGTTACTACCGCCTTTCAGTATATAATGTATTATCTATGCTACTGCCTGTACAACTGACAAACATGTGTATTAACTTTACAGGCAAAGGTCATCATGCTAACAGACAATGTTAATGAAAGTGTCATGTTTTCATGTAATACAGTTCTAATGAAATACTCCTAAAACATCCCTATGCATTCACATATTAAAATAAATTTGCCTTTGTCAATCATATACTCGTATATTTGTCTGCTTTTAACATTAATTTGTTCATTCATTAGTAATTAAATTGTATTAATACGAATACTGACCTGTTGACCAGTATTTGATAAAGCCTATATGAAATCAGATACGTCGGAATAATTCTACAATATCTGATGAATCCTTAATGACTAAGGCCATTGTTATAAGAGGTAGTGTGTTTAATGTGTGTATACTGAAGTAAAAATACATACTATTGTTGTGATATATTTATCAACTCTTAACATATTTCTTAAATAAAGGGAGATCATACTTTTACCATATTTGATTTTCAATTTAAAATATATGAAAATAATATTTTATTGAATTGTTCTATGAATACTTATATCAAATGTAATTAGAAAATAAAAAGAACTTGCCACACATTTGCTGAAATTATTAAGACTTTATATATAAGTATATATATTTGACCTAGATATCAATGTGTGCCATAATGATAAGTCGGGACTATCAGCTTAATATTTGTCATGTAAACACAGTGTTATATGCGAAATTTGGCATGTTTTTGCAACGTTTCATAAATATATTTATAATTATTATTTTTTGTGTAAAGTCAAAACATGTCTGTGATTTGATTAATGTAAGAACATTTGGGATATTAAATATTTTTAGTAAGCAATGTGTTTTTGATTACCATCGGCACATTTTTAAGCCGTTTAAAACCCATCAGCTGAGATAAAACTGTCATTACAGTGGCGTGTATACGATTAGGAAATGAGTACGTCGTAATGTATCATATAATATCCAGGTGAGAATGTTTATATATAACCGATTTAAAAAATAAAGTATAGTTTAGATGTTGTCATCAAAAAGTACACAAAAGTATTTTTACGATACTATTTTGAAATATGTTAGTATATATTTAAAATATTATAGTAATATAGAGGGAAACATTAAATATTTATTGTTGAATTTTAAAGAAATTCATTAATTTACTATTTTTGACTACCTTCTTTTTCAAACTATAAGTTATTAGCCCGATGAGCCTTCACAGTTTCACCGAGCAAATTTTTTTTACCATAAGTGGATTCGAACCCACGCCCTTATACAGGACCACAAGGAGTCATTAGTTCGGTTTTTTAACCTTTTTACAGTTAGGAGTATTTTTACCACCAATGAAAAAAAAATCATATTTTTTTATTATTAAGCATCAAAAATAACCCTAAGTCGATATCAAATTCATTTTATGTCTGTCGTTATGACCGTTAAAGGGTTAAACTACCTCAAGACATTGTTACTCTATTGCTCGAACGTTAGAAATAATTCCACATTGAAACTTAGCAAAAAACACAAAACTAAATCTTATTAAAATTGTACAGCCACCGTTTTAGTGCGCCGCGCTTTCGTAAATATTAGTGTTTTCAGAGATTTTTATATAAACAATCAGATCAGAGCTCTCAAATACAATTCAGAAAGTCCAATTAATGTTTATATAAGTCGTAAAGTATTGATTTTGATAGATATAGCAAAGATAAATAAACAATGTACCGGCGCAATGTGCATATCTAACCTTTACGTCGAGATAAATTTATACACCACACATATAGTACAGCTTGAACAGACTCATTTTCATATAGTTGTTATCAATTGTAACATATTTATTTACAAGTTGATAGCCGCGACCTCGTCTATTTTATTTATAATCCTAACAATACTGTAATATGTAATAATGTACTAATATATTATGTACAGAGGAAGAAAATTTTTTAAAACAAAATTATACTTTGTTTACAAAATGTGTCCGTATTGTTATCTGGCCATTTCCCTCTCCCGCGCATGCGCACCACACCGCTTGCCCCACTGTACTTTTTCCGTATATAATAATTGTTACTAATATATATTATGTACAGAGGAAAAAAAAAGTTAAAATAAAATTATAATTTGTTTACAAAATGTTTCCGTATTGTTATCTGGTCACTTTCCCTCTCCCGCGCATGCGCACCACACCGCTTGCCCCACTGTACTTTTTCCGTGATGAGCACAAGGGCGGAACCTCTAACATTTTATTCGTATCGGTTTTAAGTAATCATCATATTTCAAGGTATTGAAATTGTAGGAAACTGTATAAACATGTGATAAGGTTTGCAATGCACAATGCAACATGATAACGATTGTACGAGTATACATTCTGTAATATATATTACCCAATGATTTGAAATAAAATTAATATCAAATTCCTTGCTATTTCATTATTTTATTATGCATTTTTGTTCATTATTTGTAAATTACATTGATTTATTAGACAAATTAAATCATAGACAAGCAAAAAATTCGCATTAAATGCAAAAACAAGATTATATAAAAACAAAATCACATTACACTTATAATTATTTGTTCTTATCAAATATTTGTCGATCTGATACACACGTCACTTTTTAAAAACATCTCACTTGAATATCAGTGACGCGAGGTGACAGGCAGGCACACCCTAATGTACTATTTTTTTAATGGAAATCTTCGTCACTATCTATCTTATAGAAGTGACGTTTGATGTTCCAGTACTTCCGTGGTGACGATTTGAACACCTCTGATGATTCGAGGGTACCTGCCTGTGTAGAACCTGTCTCAGTTATCCTGTTTGTGCCTGACGACCACGGGACCGGTGTTGTCGCCCGTCTCCCTGTTGTGCGGCCCATGAGCACCGTCACAGTACGGCCACTGGGGAGAAATAACTTTTTAAATACCTATACACATGAAATTATAGACTATATCTTCTATATATACATAATAGGGTGTCCGTTTATTTTTAACAAGTTGGCTTTTTTGACTTGGATATCGTTCAAATCGTTAGTTCACAACCTAAACATATTTAACAAGAACGTAACGTGAAGAGACATTTATGCGATGACAACGACGACCGACGGAGGAGGGCGTATCTCTCGGTGGTCGCCGTTGTTTCTGGATTGTACTGTGCTTACCATCAGGCAAGGTGCAATCACTTTGCCGTGCTACAAATTATAGATACATAGATAGATAGATAGATATAGATATATATACATAATAGGATGTCCGTTATTTTTAACAAGTTGGCTTTTTTGACTTGTATATCGTTCAAATCGTTAGTTCACAACCTAAACATATTTAACAAGAACGTAACGTGAAGAGACATTTATGCGATGACAACGACGACCGACGGAGGAGGGCGTATCTCTCGGTGGTCGCCGTTGTTTCTGGATTGTACTGTGCTTACCATCAGGCAAGGTGCAATCACTTTGCCGTGCTACGATAAAAAAAATAATCCGATGCCATTTAACCGTGCCTAAATGACGATACTTTCCCATTAAATGAACATGGGGTTTTTTCACTTTTTATAAATTCATTTTTATCTTGCATGTACTTGACATGGTGAAATTTTGATTTGAGTTTCAAAAATTTAATTTGATTATTTTAATAAGGTCAAAATTTATTTAAAAAAAAAACGGCAAATATAAATTTGGACCCTATCAAAATTACAATTTTGACGCCCATATTAAAATATCTCCATTCCAAGGGATCACATTAGATGGAGAATTAATAATATTGTGGGTAAAGTATTCCAGAAAACATGCAAAATAAAAATTAATTTCTAAAAAGTGAAAAAAAACCCATGTTATGAATAGGAAAAGTATCCTCATATAGAGGGGGGTTAAACGCCACCGGGTATTAAAAAAAAGTTTTTATTTTATATTTAACGATTTGAAAGATACCTAAGTCAAAAAAGCCAACTTAATAAATAACACCCTAATATACAGACAGACATGAAAAAGAATAACGAGTACGGCACATTCTTCCTCTTGTTTCTCAACCGATTTTCTTTTTTTTTTTAGTATATATTGACGAACTTTAGTATTATCAATAATAAAGATTTTTTTTTCCTTAGCATTGAAACTATAGAAATAAAAAGAATTTCGTCCACTAGACGCTAGTTATATAAAAACAACACATAAACAAGGGAGATAAGCGTCACAGTGTTTATACGTCACTTCGGCAAAACGATGATTCACTCGTCAACAACTGTTTTATATTGTCATGAGTAAAAGTACCATGAATCATTCAAAATATATCGTATGGTATTTACTGATGCTTTTAGAAGGGAAACGCAAATAATCTCTACAGAACTACAATCCAATCGATACTGCCGGACCATCTAATGATTGTCACAGATATTCTTGAATATTAAAACGATTAAAATATTTAAAAAAAACACACACACATTAGGAGGATAAAAGGCTAACTGATTAACGTTCAAAGACTCGTCAGTTAATTAGCCTTTCTACCGTCGATATGATTTTATTATAAATAAAATAGTATAGTTATAGACGGAGAGGTTTGTATACGATACGCATATACATTCTAAATACAGCTTCGATTTTTACACAAGCCAAATGGCTATTTTGTAATACAGATTTATCTGACGACTTCATTATTTAAGACCTTTAAGAAAATCAAGAGAGTTATGTTCTGCATCTAAAAGATTATATCTCTGACGATTTTTTTCGAACTGACTACGCTATTGACCCAGCAAGGTCTTAACAGCTTCACCGGGCTACGAAAAGTACCAGTACGATATCTCTGACGAACAATTGTTGTGACATATTCTTTAGAATAATCAGATAGAGTAATTGTAGTAGTACAAATTATATGTTTTACTGCGGCGGTTTCCCCAGATGACGCATCGAAGCAACTTCATATAATCATTGTCAATAAAAATAACTTCCTTGTCGATATAGTTTGTACTTTGTGTTTATTTTCAAACGTTTTATGTATATCCGTTTTAACGAGTGACTTGTTCTATTAGACGCGTGGTTTCCCTACTATAAAAAAATGTATTCACCGAGTAACAGGCAATTCAAACAATCACTGGCGCGTAAACGATAAGAGAGATACTTCGTGTTGTGACAATGACGCGATGATTAAAAAAAAAATTTTTTTTTACTATTTAATATATTTGTTATTTTCGTACAAAAAAACTTTAATATTATTTTTTCTAAAATATAAATGAACACGTTTTCGACTGCTGGTTGTTATGCTTACGGCCATGCAACTTTCTCGATTGGAGATTCCATTAATTACACTTCCGTGTAATTTGGAACAAAATTAATTACACGTTAACATAGATAAGGCTTAAAATAAAAACAATAAATAAATTTAACTGCAATACTATTAAAGATAGCGTTTAGTATTATCAATAATAAAGGTTTTTTTTCCTTAGCATTGAAACTATAGAAATAAAAATAATTTCGTCCACTAGACGCTGACTGATTAACGTTCAAAGACTCGTCAGTTAATTAGCCTTTCTACCGTCGATATGATGTTAGTATAAATAAATTATAGTTATAGACTATAGAATAATAAGTTTTAGACGGAGAGATTTGTATACGCATATACATTTGTATACCGCTTCGAATTTTACACAAACCGAAGAGCCATTTGGTAATATAGATTTATCTGACGACTTCATTATTTAAGGCCTTTAAGAAAATCAAGAGTTATGTTCTGCATCGAAAAGACTATATCTCTGACGAACGATTGTTGTGACATATACTTTAGAATAATCAGATAAAGTAATTGTAGTATTACAAATTACAATATATTTTACTGCGGCGGTTTCCTCAGATGACGCATCGGAGCAACCTCATATAATCATTATATACTATAATAAAAATAACTTCCTTGTCGATATAGTTTGTACTTTGTGTTTATTTTCAAACGTTTTATGTATATCCGTTTTAACGAGTGACTTGTTCTATTAGACGCGTGGTTTCCCTACTATAAAAAAATGTATTCACCGAGTAACAGGCAATTCAAACAATCACTGGCGCGTAAACGATAAGAGAGATACTTCGTGTTGTGACAATGACGCGATGATTAAAAAAAAAATTTTTTTTTACTATTTAATATATTTGTTATTTTCGTACAAAAAAACTTTAATATTATTTTTTCTAAAATATAAATGAACACGTTTTCGACTGCTGGTTGTTATGCTTACGGCCATGCAACTTTCTCGATTGGAGATTCCATTAATTACACTTCCGTGTAATTTGGAACAAAATTAATTACACGTTAACATAGATAAGGCTTAAAATAAAAACAATAAATAAATTTAACTGCAATACTATTAAAGATAGCGCTCAAAAGAACAAATAATTGATATAAGAAGTTCCCATAGGAATTTAAAAAATAATCGTAACAATTCTAATTGTTACTTGGATAAGTTTCTAGATGATAACAGAATACTTTCAAAATGTTAAAGGGAAAATATAGGATATTGAAGCAAGTAATAGTTATATTGTATGTAAGTATAGCACATAAGAAAATAATACAAAGATAATAAATTAAACAAATACCATGTTAATGATAACACTTCGCCTCCACATTACATAATACATTATAACAAGGTTATGCATAAATATGTATGTTTTATTGTTTATGTGTTCAAATAAAGTTTTAAAAACTGGTTAACCAAGAATTATAATTTAAAACAGGTATTTTATCATACATAAAAACAAACAGGTATAAGGGCATAGTCAATGATATATGTGATGATGATGATGAATGATATATTCAAGATGTATGCTTATATTTTACTTCGAGAATTTTTATATTTGATGACAATCTCATCAGATATTAAATGACAATATGATCCAAGATGGTAAACAGGGGCTAGAAATGGACTAACTCCCAGGGTGCTATTATTGGAAGACACCTATGTGCTTAGTGACGGATTTTGTACTTGTGAGTAGTAGCTAGCAAGCAGTGGACACAAAAAAAACCTGACCACTATACTTTGGTATACTCTAATTGAAAATTTCAGCTCATTCCCAATGATTAGAATATATGTTGATCGACACAGTGTCCAAACACTCTAACCGTTGAGCTGCAATTGCTTCCTTATATGACTCCTGAATGTAGACAAAAAATGATGCTACCAGTACAACAGTGTTGGCATATACTTAATTTTTTATACAGAGAAATACATGACATAATGATTAAAGTTAATTACTATGACTTAAAGGATGATAAGAAAATTGGGGCAGCGATGCAAAGAAACAATGCAAACATTTCACATATCTAAATAAACATTCACTGTACCATCTATTCTGCAAAAACATATACTATGTCTGTAGCTATAAATATTTTATTGTTCACAAAATGCAATACCTTGAGATAATGCATGCTTCATCAACCCATTATGTATTCAATAGTTCTTTACTTTTTTTACAAACTCATAAGTACCAGCAAATATCAGGGCAAAGTGTTAATGATTTCTTCAAGCAATTCTTCAATAAAACCTTATAAAGGAAATGCTAAGATAGTTCGTCCAACACCCAACCTTATAGCTGATCACAAGCAGGTTTTATATAATAACATTGGCTAGGATTTTGAAATTCATATTAAGGCAGATAAAGTAACCACGTCAGCCTAGAAGGTTAGTTGACTCGAGTTGCTGAAAAACCTATAGATCAAGTTTTTTTTACAAAATGTTGACAGTATGGTCTCTTTATGACCAATCAGGTTAAGGTAGATGCAATCACTGACAGATTATGCTGACAATGACAAGTTTATCTTGGACACTTAAAAATATACAAATTCGGAAAAAAATATTGCTAATTAACATGCCATAAAACTGATATATATGTTACATATAAATTAGTTACAAGTTACTAACAAACTAAAGAAATATAGTTTAGATAGAACTAGTATTTTGTTAAATTACTAACATTTTTGCTTCTCCAACATCTACACAGCGACACCTTCTCTGTAATGTCCTCAATGTCAATGAAGTCTACAACTTTCTTGATGTCCTTCCTAATTATTGGATTAATTTGACCACCGCCAGACAGTCGTGCTTTCTTGATAGTTTGATAAGAGTAGTAGGAAATTCCACCCACAACAACAGTAGGAGGCACTAGAGCCAACCAGTCTCTTACTGAAAACATGAATTTGATTAATTCAAATGTATAGTATAGTGAATGATTTGTATTGAAACTTATTTAATATATTTAGGACCAACAATTAAAAGGATTTATACCATGAAAAAAAAATTAAAGTAGGAAAATATTTATCATAATTTCTAGATAAACTTACTGATAAAATCATAAGCAAAAAGTAGTCACTTTTACCAAAATTATCTATAAAAATGTATCTTGACAAGATTTTAATAGATTTACCTATTAAAATGTTAATATTGTATCTTCGATATAGTGTATGAGGCACAACAATTAAATATTTTAATATAAATATATAACTAGCGGACCTGGCGGACGTTGTCCTGCCTTGATAATAAAAAAAATCCTAAAAGTCAACCGCAACGCCACCTACCGGGTCCAATTGTCGGATCCACTGGAACACACACACATAGTTTTATTAAAATCGGTCCAGCCGTTTAGGAGGAGTTCAGTGACATACACACGCACAGAAAAAATTTATATATAAAGATGTAATATTATTATATATATTGTAGTATCATGAAAAGTTACATTACTATTGTTTCTCTGAGTAAATAAGAGTGTTGGAATCAATTGAAATACAATATATATTGCTGCATTTACAAATATAATAACTCATAAATTACAATTTATGATTCATACAAATGAATGGTTATTGTATTCAAGTTGTCAGTACAATAGTATTAACTGTCGGGTTAATTGAAAGTGTGTCACTGAATCAAGGTAAAAAAAAGAAAGAATAGAATACAGTTACTTTACTGTTATTCGAAATTGTCGAATCTACGCTGTGTAAAACTTGTAATTTTTATAGCCAAGAAATACAATTTCCTGGTTTGTCTCATACGATTTGTATTAGATACGGTGACGTAAAAGGGGGAAAACACAGTAATGATAAAAAACTAATACTATATGTCATTAGACCTTACCTCCAAGACGAAACCAGCCTCCGATCGAGTCAGGTATAGGTAGACCAGCCAAATAGTTAGGAATGGTATTTTTCACCAAATTCGATATAATATACATTATAGTTATTACAATGAATTATCTTTCATAAACAAAAATATATAGCGCCCAGTTACACAACACAACCGACGATACACAAACCTTCAGCACAAGTACCACAACAAGTACTCTGTACGTCTGTGCTACTTATATGACTAATAGTCTGTGGCACTGTGCTCTGTGCTGAGCTCTAATCATAGATAAGATACTATATACTGGGAGCTCTAAACAGGCTATTTTCACTGCTCAGGATCGGATTTGTATTGAAAAGGCTCGTCTAGTTTTGGTTATCAATCAATTTACTAGATGGCACTGTTATATATTTTTTTTGGCAAGTTTGATAACAAAATATGATGGACGACAATTCATTTTGACATTTCAAACTGACAACTTTCAAATATTTATTTTTATTCTCTTTGTTTATGTATCTGTTACGAGAGTGTGCTCCCTTAAATTTTCTTGCCTCCTACAAACAATTTTATCTATCTCCGGATCTACTTATGAACATTGACTCCTGCATATACATATTTGGATTTAGATTTGCCTTGCGATGAATATATATTTGTAATGAACAAATAAAAATGACCAAAAACTTGTATACGATTTACACAGTAGCGCAGTATAAATACATACATAGCTATAAATGTAAATTTATAACCAACAGATATTAGTTCGAAACTAGTGTTATAGAGGCGCTGATTGCAAAGAACGAGTGCGACCTCTAATTATATAACGTACTCTGTGGCTCTAAATACAGAGCACTCATAAATTCGTCGATGTATAACCATTGACAATTTCACAATTGACAATAACTTGAATGAACAACCCATATTGTTTGAATCAATTTTTGGATTAATAACAGTTCATTTATTAAAAACTTTGTTTTTTTATGTACTATGGTTAAGTATATAATGAGATAAACCGGTTTTGTTGAAGTGGGATTTCTTTTGAGAGGGCTTTGAAACTTTGATCTGCGACGTTCTTGATGATAAAAAGTTGTGGAAGTAAATACTGTGTCGGGTAAAGTGCTGAAAACACCGGTTCTTGTTCGATCACCGAAGTTAAACAATATCTGGCACGGTCTCTACTTGGATGGGTGAGCGCCTGGCAACACCATGTGACGTTGGCTGTTGGTTGTATTTGTTTAATTAAAATATTTCCCTTCTCTACAATACAAAAGTTTCACTTCTATCGTATGTCTTTAGGACTAAACCTGTTTTTTTACCTAATCCATATATACCTTATTTTACTTGTTACATAGATTTTGGCAACTAAGAAGTGATATTATAAAAAAATGAATCTACATTTATCACTGCGAACTTCTCAAGAAAGAAAGATAACTTCTCGTCAATCTATACAGTTAAGAGCTTAATACAAAAGAAAGCTAAAATATTATTGTAAGGATTTAAAATTGCCATTTATTTATTTCTAAGTTGTCTGAATGTTATATATACAATATATTTACTTATTTCTACGTTGTCTCAATATTATGCATACAAATAGCTGACCCTTGCAACGTTGTCTGCGTGAAATCGGTTGCTACCAATTCCAACTGTATTACCAAACTCAAAAAAAGTTTAAAAAAAACCTAGAACCCGATTGCAGCGACACCCACCTTTCCCAATTTTAAATCCAAACAATTCAGGGACCCACTGAAACACATACCGAGTTGGATTGCCAAATATCTTCTTAAAAAAGTGTGTGTATGTATACTTATGTACACGCGTTAGAAGTTATACTTCTTTGGCGTAACAAGATAAAAATCTTTTTAAATTTTTTTAACTTTCGTCTTATTCTACGTTTGTAGAAAAAACGACACTAACAATAGAAAATGGTATTTAATACATTGAAAGTTTTAATACAAACAACAAATACAAAGAAACAAAATGTTGACTATAGCTAACTTCAAAATCTCGGTTTTTCGTGACGGTGTGTGCGCTCTCATCGTAATAACTTCAGGGTGTCGGTGTTTCGTGACGGTGTGCGCACGCATCGTAAAAAATTACTCTCATCATTTTTCCCTAACGCGCCAAAAGAAGTATAACTTCAATAAGTCTAGAACCTGATTGCAGCACTATCTACCAAGTCCAATTAAGATACAAATTATTCTATACATATTGGCAATAAATGTCTGGCCAGTACCCCTGGGTTGCTCCTGTGCCACTCACCTCCGAGCCCCACGTACTATTCTTACAGGACCAGGAGCAGCGACAACGTAATAATTTTACCGACTTATTTTTATTTCGCATTATCTTCTCACCAACTTCATCAATTCATATGCTGTAAAAAGTAACCTTTATTCTTCATAAAATTTTCATTTTGATTTAGCTATTTGTTTTTATAAGCGAACTTTTCTGTAAATCTAAAAGTAATTAATATTTTTGCTATAGATTGTAATCTTTTGTTTCAAACCGTTCAAGTGGCGCACACCATGTTATATAATTGTTGCTGATTTATTATTAAAAATATATATTTGCCAAAATAAAAAGAAATCTATAGCACTCGGGTATAATCAAGAGTACACAATTTTGCATTCACTGCGTTGTGATACATAAAAGCAAAATTTTATGTCGAAATGGCGTGACGTCTCTCGTTAATATCTTGCGCCTATGTGGAAGATATTTCAATGAGGCGTACAGCGCCATCTGTCATTCAGCATCATCAATAATTTCGTTTTGTTTGAAATATGAATGCCCGTTGAATCATTTGGATAATGTTCATACAAAAATCATACCTAGTAAAATCGCGAGTAAAAAATAGGTGAGTAGGTTTAGGAGGGTAAAAATTTGGGGTTGTAGGAAATTTTTAATGAGAAATAAAAAAATACAAAACAAAATTCTCAAAAAAAAAATTTAAAAAAATCTGGTTACGGACACATTAATCACCTAGAGGTATAAAATATATTTTACGACCTATTCCCATACCTACCGAATATATATTTAAAATTTCATAAAAATTGATCCAGCCCTTTCGGAGGAGTTCAAACACTAACACCGTGACACGAGATTTTTATATATTAGAATATAATACCTATTTATACCTGAATTCGTGTTCTGCGCATTTGTATTCTGGGTATTCAAAATGATTGATGAGAACTATACATATATTTCGCCTGCCTTCGATAATTTTACACAACTCTTTAGAAAAATATACATAGCTAAAATGAAAAAAATTGTGAATGTTTGATTTTCATATCAATATATATAATTTGAATATCAAACATTTGCATTAAAAAAATCACTGATGAATGTGTGAATCGGGTCTTGGTAAAAAGAGAGAAGTCGTAATTTTAAATATTTGAAATAGACGCTTTTTAGAAATTATAGGTACTTTAAAACAAGCAAAACTTTGTGAACTTATTTTTTGTCATATTTTATATTACATATACATATACGGGTCACATATTACATTTTGTATGAGGAAATTAATTGAAACTTATACGGTGTTAAAATAAGCAGTGTTGAGAACAAGGCTCAATGTTACTATCGAAGTTAACATTTTGCTCGTTATTTTATTAGAGTTGTGATTATATCAATTGGAAATCATATTATAATTACTTATAATTTCATTTCATTACAGAGTGTAAAACTAATAACGTTGTAATTAAATATAAAACGGACACAATACATTTTATTACATTTCTTATAAAACCGCTTTGAGAAATGTTATTTATTATTTTAAAGCTAGCAACCCAAATATGTCAAATTTATGTATTTTTGTTATTTATCTGTGCTTGTCTCGCTTTGGTTGGGTGCGTTTGCTTTTTGTCGTACATTGTAATTATGAATATTTTCATTTTTATAATTGAGTAATATCCAATCAACGTAGTTCCTCATGTAGTTTTGCAAAAGTGCTATTTGTGAAATCCTCCGGAGGATGTTAATCAATGCTGCTGTGCACTGAATATGGCTGACGAAAGACTTGTGGTCCTGAATCGTAGTGGCAATTTGGGATTCGGGTTCTCTTTGCTTGGTGAAGCCGGTTTGCCACATATTATATACGATATCGAAGAAAACTCTCCAGCAGCTCGTAGTGGTGAAGTAAGTTTATTTTTTTGCCAATTTGTCCTAATACGAAGCTTCCTACCCTTCTATTTACAATCTGAATGTTTATTACAAATAAGAAATAAAATTACAATTTTAGATTGTGGAAATTGCTTTTGTTTGTATCATCGCGCGCCTTATCTTCCTGTATCACACAAACATATGGATGTTCAATGACTCAGGGTAGCTAATGTTAGGTATTTTTCTTATCATCAAAGTTTTTGCTTCATTGGAAAATATGTAAAATGAGTTGTACTATATATATATTTAATATTCATAAAATTAACTCACTTAGGATATAATCAATTAAAGATAAGATATATAGGGTAATTTAAAATAACAAAGAGGTTCACAAAAATATTGCATTAATTTATCCACAGCTTATATATTTAAATTTAAGAATAAATATTTTCGAGTTTCATAGGTTCCTTTTGTTTTTTATAATGTGGATATAATGTTAATACTTAATTATGCTTAATGCAAATATTTACACTTTATTTTATCTTTTAAATTATCAGTTTAGAAATTATTAGTTTTGTTTAATTTTTCTTTTAATGGGTTTATATCTCTTTTTATATCACTATGAATATAATATTACTAAATATAATTACTAAGCGAGAATTTCTTCTTACTAAATAGTTGGGCATATGAGTTTAGTAAATATTGAGTTACATCTATATAATACTAAATACCTTATACAACCTTCATAACTTGCATCATCTAAATGTTGGTGATTAACTACAAATTGATTAGTAATTAGTTCATTGTGTGTTAAGCACTCACAAAATTATGTTATGATTTATGTGATAATTTGAATCCTTATGTTTTTAATTTGAATTAAAATATATTTACTTATTTTTGTTTGAAACACCTGTTAAAGTAGAATGGCTTTTATTTATCAGTTGAAGTAATAAACATGTCAGGAAAGGTTTTTAATTTCAAATAATGAAATAAGAGTACATATTATATTTATTATGTGTGAACTTACTCATATAAACTGACTATATTCTTAGAAATGTGTTATTTGTATAGTTCACTTCTGACTAATGTATTTTGTAATTAAATACTAATTTATATTATCTATATTCCATTAATCTGGTATACAAAACAATTATGAACATTATGTTGTAATCTCATATTTAAGAAGCAAACAGATATTTATCTGCAGCAAACAAATTTATATTTTTATATTTAATTTATAATAATAAATATTTGTGTAATTTTTTATTTTGTCTCACAGTTATTATTTAAGTCTATTATTTTAATTTATTATTCATTTTAAACAATTTAAAAGTTGTCTTCACAGATTTTATTTATTAGAATGATCAGCTAAATTTATTATATTTATTAATAAATTCCTTAAAATTGTGTCTGCGCTGTTAACTTTTAACAATGCCAGATGAAAAACTTCCTAATCCCAAGTATTGAGTACCAAAATATCTAATCATATTATTTCTCTGTCTTTTCTGATTAAATCGAGGCTGTATTTTGTAGAAATTACTAGCTGCCTGTCCCGGCATTACATGGGTATATTAACAAAGGAAATGACATCAAATCTTAGCTTTACAGTATGATCATGTAATTAAATAAAACAGCAACTTTGTCTGCTAACTCACTCCCTCATGTTTTTTTATGTGTAGATTTTTTAACCAACATTTTTTATGTTTCCTTATGATTTTTTTACATTTTCTTTCATACAAACCTTGTCCTGCCGATTAATTGCAAACACACAAAAAATAAATTGGTTGTTTGTAAAGTTGTTTATGGACGATACTTTTACGTAATAATGTCATAAGAAACCATTGATGAAAAAAAAATACTTTTATGAATTGAATTATCCTATAGCTATATAGATCAATGCGTCACAAGCCGAATGCTTAGACCGATAGCACATCTCTATCGCGTGTTCCGCACTCTGGTTTGCACAGGCGGAACATAACAATGAGTCATGCTATTTCATGCGTGCAGCCGGCATGCGATTTATAAGACATTATGTATATGTATGTGCAACCATTCTGAAGTCATGCCCTTAAATTTAGCAATTGATTTTTATTTATATAGATTTATTGACGTCAGTGTATAATTCTTGCAAGCAATCTGTATAATATACCTACATTTGCTCTTATATTCAAAGATTGTATGATAACAGAGACTCTGATCAATCAAAATTTTGCTTCTTTAATTACTCACAATAGCATAAAAAGGTTTTTTTTTGCTTTTATTAATGTGAATACGAACAACTATTAACAGTCTTTAATGCAGATAAATTAGAGAGCTGCTTAGTAAATCTATGACATTATAACTGTTTTTTACCAGACATACTAGTATCTCAACAATATGTAAATAGGTTTGTTAATTCATAAAAAGTTTTTATAGCCTTTATTTACACTACTCATTTAATTTATTCATGCCAAGGATATCATGTTGATGTACCTACATTATGCACTTAATTTGCTTATGTTACATTTAATTAGATACTTGTTAATAGTGAGTAATGGTAGCACAGAGCAACACTCCTCACATATTCAACATTAGTTATTATGTTAATTCCTTAAATTAACATATAATTTCAACTTGTTTGCAGGTGATCAATCTTGATATAAAACTGTTTTTGGTGACTCGTTTGTTGTTCACCATGAGTGTAAATATTTAAATATTGTACCTTATTTTATGAGACAACACACCTGTTTGGTTAATAAAATAGCAAGATATTATGCTTACATGCAAAATTAGTCTTTATTGTCATATAAACAAACAACTAATCAACTAACTAATATAAAAAGTACAGGTCATTATCATCACATGATTTCCTAACAAGATATTTGGTGAATAATTTCGTCTACTCTTTGATTGTATATTATATTTTTACTTATAAGATTCCTGTTCCTTTTATTTAGATGTTAGCTTGAAATAAGGTATTTTTAAATTAACATAGAATCGATAAGTGACTTTTTCAATATTTTTATTTTACACATTAGTTATTCCCTATGTAAACTAGAAATATATGGTAACTACAAAAGTTTTGAGTGTAATGGTGTATGGATATAGAAGTAAAGGAAGACCGAAAAAGGTATGAATGGACTGTGTGGAAAATTATGTGTAAAAGGTGTGAATACTGAGATGACATCTGATAGACGAGAGTGGAAAAGGAAAATAAGTTGTGCCGACCGAGTTGTGTACTTAGGTGGGATAAGGGTAAGAAAATTTTGAGTTATTCCCCATGTACCATGTTTTTTATTTAATTTTTGACGTGATAATGTCTTATAAATTGATGAACGCCGGCTGCACGCACTGCACGCGCGTGCCTCATTGTCACGTTCCGCCTGAGCCGAGCGTGCAAGCGAGAGCGCAGACCAAGCGAAGTGACGCATCTATCTCTCTTTCACTTTATCTACCGATGCGTCCGTCTGCCGCTTTTATATGAAACAAAAAACAATTTATTTAAATGAATATAGCAAAAAAGTACTGGCCGTTGTAGTTAATGCACTTTACCATTTTAAAGGAAGTTCATTTATTGCTATATCATCTTGTAGACGTTTTTTTTTCGAACTCACTACTCTATTGGCCTAGCAAGGCCTTTACAGCTTCACGGGACTACAAACAAAAGGCACTGGTTGTTCACTTGTAGTACTTGATTCATATACGTTGTTAATATGGTATGCAATCTTCGCGGCGTTAGTGCAATGACGAAACTCTTATTCTAGAATAACTCACAATTTAGATGTTTCTTTAATCAAACAGTGGTATCAAAGAAAAATATTTTTAAAGAAATGTCCGCGATATTATAAATTTTGAATTTCGAATTGTATGTAGAATGAGATATGACTTTTTCACACTACTAGCCAGTATTCAAAACACCACTTTCATCGTTAAGGACCTAATAGATCGCATTATTCTGAAAGCTTTAAATTCGAAATATGAATCGTTCCTAAGTCGTTCCTAATATTTTGTGTTTTCTTTCGAGAAATTCAAATTTTGTACATATATAATATGAAAAATAATATCAAAAACCTTATGAACGGCAAAAGTTGAACTTCGTTCTCGTTGTATATAAATAGAAACCCTTAAAAAAATTAAACATGTTATATAATAAACGACTAAAATTGGATTTAGTTCATTTTGAAATGTAACGACACATTTAACAATTTTTTTTTTTCGAACTGACTACGCTTTTGACCAAGCAAAGTCTTAACAGCTTCACCGGACTACAATAACGACACATATTTTGGATAATTACGGTAGTAACTGATTTTTTCAAACTACGCCAGGCTTGGCAGCAGTCTTTGGTAATCCAAAGATAATGGTAAAATTATATTTACTAATTCAAATAAAATAGGAAACGTGAAGATACTCCGAAAGTATGTAAAGTTTTTTTATTTTACTGTAACGATAAACGATACTCAAAATATCAGCCAATATCTTAAACATAAATTAGTTTAAAAATCTATTATTTATTACTAACTGTGCCCGTGACTTCTAGGGTGATATAATTTATTGACTTATAAACTTTTATTACATACGTCATACGTTTGAAGCAGTTTCTTCGAGACTTGAGCATAGAGCTTGTTCTGGGTCACTAACACAGCAGTCATTTGAGCTGGCCGTGCGAAATCCAACATATAGTATTCGTAACACGCATCGTCTGAAGATCAACTACTAAATCCTTATATATATATATATATATATATATATACATATTCTACAGTTACATTACTCACAGTCGCATTCAGAGTCTTACAAATATCCTACATCCACAAACTGTATATTGTTTTTTATCTCATATAGAATTTACCAATAACAATTTAGCTTAACTCTTTCATGACAAATATCAACTTCAATTTGTTTAATAATTGTTAAAAAAATTACCCTAATTAGCATTTTGATACAAATTTGAAACAAAAACAATCAAGAATAGTATCAGGTAATAATAATTGGTGATAATTTAAGTATATAGTGCAAAATTATAGGTAATGCACGACTTATAATATAGAATAACGAGGTTTATTGAAGTTTTAAAACGAATACTGAATCGTATATTTAAAAGGAAATGGAAACGAAACGGTAGAGGAAAACAGGGGTAAACATAATTTAATATCAACCTCTGTTTTATCGAAATCTGTAGCAATAAGGTCTAAAATAAACCTACAGATTGATGATTCCACCTCAATACAATGTCGTCTAAGTATTACATTTTCTTCAACAAATATCCTTTGAACGGGGACGCCCGGGGTCAAGGTCAAGGCCTCTAAGGCTTCGTTACCACCCCGGTAATGATGCGTATAAGTTTCAGCTTTACAACTTAAAACACAAAATAGTTATGAAGAAAAGACAGTCCATTTTCATACATTTGAAATTTACAAGTCCATTATATATGGTGTAAAAGATAAAAATAAAACTTGAAATTCCTATCAATGATATGACCATTTTGACAAAACTGTATACTTAAAACTATAATACATTTCGTTTTTCAAAAATCCTATGATAGGGAAACTCCGAATACCTTCCACTCTGGGCCGCCCCGATCTTTTCTGTTATACGACAGACGAAGTGTTGTCGTATCTGTTGATAGTACGATATACGAACATACGGCTGATACCAAGCTTTTGAAGTGTCTCCATACCCACTTCGTGCAAGGCGATCACTGCGATCCTATTTTCTTTAACACTTTAACTTCCATATTGTAATTTGATAATGAACACGAAAAAATATGTGAAATGGTGCAAAGTCGAAAGAAGTTTTTAAAATAATATATGTGTTCCAAATTGAAAATAATTAAAAAGTTGAAAAAAGTAAAGTTTTTATGTAACAGTATATGATTTTTCTACAAACTGTACAAAACTGAGCAAAATTCTGAAATTATAAATTAATATTTTTTTCCTTGGAGGATTTTAAGATATAACCTATTTATTGTAACTAAGCTAAGCTGAAGTCACTTGAAAATTTCATGAAAGTAATAGTATAGCGAAATACAGTTTTCGAACAAACAGATAAAGTTTTAAGAAAATGAATCATCGATCATTTGTAAAATAAACAGTGTATTATGTAACTCATGTCATAACTTAGGTAAGTTTATTATCACGAACTATTTGCGCATACTGCAAACTATGTCGGTATACTTTTATAAAATTTATTAATCGTTTCGTAATCGTTATATAATCTGTTTTATTATTTCTTAACAATAAAAAAATATAAAAGAGTATTAAGCGTTATTATATATAAAGTTTTTACAAGTAACACAAACTTCAATTTAAAGAAAGAATGAAACTAAATGAAGTGTAAAGTTACTTTTACAGTTCTATGTTAAGCTGTTGTTTACAACCTCGCTCAGACTAGACTTGAGCTATGCCTTGGGAACAATACATTTTTTTAAATAAAAAGTTACCCTATGCCCTTTTCTATAAGCATGACGGATATGCAAAATATTCTATGGCAAAGTATCACGATGATCACTTGAATAGTTATGGTAAGAAAGCGTAACAAACATTCACATTTATAATATTATATAGTAACAATTAGTGAGGATTTCCATAAAGTAGAATATTTATCACATTTCACAATCAAATTAGTGTTATCATCATCATCTTCTTACCCTTCTCACCTAAATAGGGTCGGCACAACATATTTTCCTTTTCGACTCTCGCCTGTCCGATGTTATGTCAGTTAGATCTTAGTATTCACACCTTTTACACGCATCATTTTTCACACAATCCATCCATACATCTTTCGGTCTGCCTATACTCCTATATCCATCCACCAACATACTCAAAACTTTTCTAATTACATGGTCTTCATCTCTCCCCATGACATCCCAATACCATGCTAAGCTAATACTCCTCAAGTTCTCTGTCACTGGTCCAATTTTCAAACTTTCTCTGATATATTCATTCTTAATCTTATTCATTCAAGTTACACCACAAGTCCACCTTAACATTCGCATCTCTGCCACATGTAGTTTTCCCTCATCTGTCTCTTTCGTCGCCCAGCACGCAGATGCATACAACATGACTGGCCTTATAATAGTTTTATACACCTTCCCCTTGAGTTTCAAGAGTATTCGTGAGTCAAAAACTACACCAGAGACCTTTCGCCGTTTCATCCATCCTTCATTTGTCCTATTCCTCACGTCCTTGTCTATGCAGCCGTCGTTTTGGATAAGAGCGATGATAGTTTTGACGTTCATAAGTGCCTTTTTAGGGCCTAAATTGAATAAAGTGATTTTGATTTTGGGAGAACCGAGATACCGGAAATCGGAGCAGGTTGGTAAGGATATACTATGTAAGGCTATATAAGAAAAACATCTAGTATCATTGTAGTTATATATAGTCATTTCTGCAAAATCAAGCCAAAACGTCGTTAGTATCTTTTGTTGTATTAATTTAAGGTTTCAATTACTTACCGTATGCCTAGTCATTTTTCAAGGCTATTAATAGTAGCCTGACATCATAAAAGTTATTTGAGCCTAATGATCGTTATTAGACGAGTACATAACAGCACCGAACGCGACGATGCCGATCCGATGTCGAAATGACGCACAAGTTACGTGAAGCCGTTGCACGCAGATTCAATTAAATTCACTCGCGAGTTATATTGAAGCCGATTGCTGCCAATATCATGTTATATTGCCTATATTACATTTGTGTATTTACTGAAGAACATGAGTAACATTACCCAACGTTTGTCAGTACTGTACTAAAGTACAAAACTATGCATTTTAGCGATATAACTATGATAATTACTTATATAGATAGTTCAATTTCCTATAACTTTGATTTTTGCACCTTTTTTGGTAAAATTAGCCATTCTCTTAATATTGACAAATATGTACGAAAAAGTTAAAAAAAAAACTTTTAGACCTAATACAATTAACACGAGTCAAGTTGTCATATTATGATCTTTTGAACAGCGTTAGATATACTTCAAATAACCGTGCTTGTTACTGTGATAGCTTAAAATTCAGCAATGTTATCGATTTTTTTAAGTGACTTGATATGAGAGTTTGAATTTAGTCCCAGAATTTACATAGACTATACACAGCATCTAAGCTATTATTTACGTGAGTTAACCCTATCAAGCAATAACAAGCTATATATAATATAATATATAAACAGATAAATATAATAGCGAGCACAACAGACTAAAAAAAACCTAGAATTAGACCGCAACGCCTCCCGCGCCTCCTAAGGGGTCCAATTGTGAAACCATTCCCGAATCCACCTAAACACACACAAAAATTTCATACAAATCTCTCCAGCCATTTAGGAGGAGTTCAGTCACACACACAAAAGAATTATATGTATGAAGATAGTAAAATTGTATAAAAAAGATTTACAAAGCGTTTAAATTAGGTAGCAGAGATTAGCACATAAAATTGTCAGTCGCAATACGCTTAGATTGAATTCATATGTTGATCCCGCACAGGACGCGGGCGTTACAAATGATAGTAAAACTGTAAAAAAGGATTTACAAAGCGTTTGAATTAGGTAGCAGAGGTTAGCACATAAAATTGTCAGTCGCAATACGCTTAGATTGAATTCATATGTTGATCCCGCACAGGACGCGGGCGTTACAAATTTCAATGATCTACTTTATAAATAGTTGTTTCCTGTAGTGATAAGCGTTTTATTACATTGACAATGATTTCTCACATTGCAATTATTAAAACAGATCGTCCTGTGATGAACAGGCCTATTCCATATTACTAAATTATTTTGTTTATACGTTAGAAGTTGCTGCGTAGTTCAAGAGCATACATTCATTCATTTAGACGAATATAGATACAGTACATATATCACTTTCATACGATATATAAATTCGTTTCAAGGCTTAATGTATTTCATATTTGGTTTACGTAAAAAAAGAGTGATTATAATATTGTTTTTAAAATTATGATTGTTGTTGTATTTATACAAAGATTACGTTACTAATGAAACGTTAGAAAATATACAATTAAAAATTATACATATAAGTCTTCATCTACCAATTTGATATTAAAATGAAATGCGTGTAGTTTATCCCAGTTATCCCGACTACCTCAAGTCACGGTTTGGACTAGGGTTGCCAAGTTGTTTTCAGTATTTTTAGTATAAAAACGGTAAAGTACACACGTAACACCTTATATGAAAAAATAATAATAATTAAACTAATTTTTTTTTCAAATCGTAAAAAAAATCTAGGAATTAACAGTATGAGGTGGAGTTTTCTATTTCTTCAGTAGACTGTATTGAGAAATTGGCTACAAAAATGCCACTTACCTTTTGTACATACATTACACGTTACAATACCGTTTTTAGTGGATGCACAGAGAGGAGTCAATTCCAGACGTCACCATCATTCACGTATTGATCCACTCTATAGTATATAGTATAGTAGCCTTTCGACACTAAAACCCGTTTGACATGGTGCTTAAATTTACAGTCCGGCAAATCGGTAATATGTTTTGGGACTTTATTGTAAAACCTAACACTATTACCTAAGAAACTATTACTGGTTTTGCTAAGTCTGAAACATGGGACGACCAGTTTGTCACAGTTTCTAGTATTTAAACTATATATATATATATATATAGTATATAACTATTTATATACTAATATATATATGTATATAACAGTAAAAAGTAATACTAAAGTAAGGATATTAAGTATATATTTATTTTCATATAAAATTGTAAATCATAGGTAATGTTACAAATGTGAATGTGAATTTCATTGTTTGTTTGTTAAGTTTTCACTACCCGACCAATCAACATGAAATTTTACACACACACGTTAGGGGTACACCAAAGACGTAAAAGACCCTTCATCCAGAAAAAATATTATTCCCGAGGGATACGACAAATCTAAAGTAATGCGTAAATTGTAAATACACGTAAAAGTTGGTGCGAAAAATTCCTTCACAAAAGTATAGACGAAAAGTCCACCGAGCACTCAATCATTACACAGTATAAAACAAAGTCCCCTACCGCGTCTGTCTGTCTTTCTGTTCGCGATAAAGTCAAAAACTACGAAACGGCTTTTCATGCGGTTTTCACCAGTAGATAAAATGATACATGAGGAAGGTTTTAGTATATAATTTGTCAAGGATTTTTTTTTATAATCAGGGTGGGACAACGTCTGCCGGGCCCGCTAGTTCAATAATAAATAAAATTAAATACAAATATTTGACACACATTTATGCTGAAATTTGGCCGGCGTGATTCACATTTGATTGGTTTTAACTCTGATGAATATTAATTTCACATTTTGGGAACCCTAATCGCGACCGTAATTCGTGTGGGCGTGGTTGCCAACCCGCAGTGTTCCCAATCATTATCAACATCAATCAGTCGCCAGCGGGCGGAGATAGGAATTATGTTGAGACTGCTCCAGAGGGTCCTTTTACATGCCGAAGCTATTAAAAATAGCTACACTCGCCGCTAAGTTTAGAATTAATCACTTCTTGATTAGTGTGTATCTGGAAGAGAACGTAAAACGTTCGTTGGAGGAAGTAAACCGATTTTAATTCCCTTTTGTCTCGCAATTGTTTAATTTTTATAATCGATATAACCTTGTACATACTCTTGTATTAGATTCTTTACAAAATTCTGTTTAATAGAAAAATATATTCTGTGAACGCTGCCTTTGCTTTCCATTCTATTTTCTATACAATTGTCCTTGTAGAGTGTGCTGGTTCGTTTTAAAAATGGTATAGGACTTAGTAGGCCCTAAAAATACAATCTCAATTTATATTTTTCTAATAGACTGTCATAATAAAACATCGTCAATTGAAATAAAAAATGGTTTTTTTTTTCATGTTCTTCTAAGGTTTGCTTTGAAACCATACATCTGAGAATTTTTCATAGTCTAATGCAAAAACTAGACACTTGTAGTTACAATTTGGTTTTTATTACTGTATGGTATTTTGCTGCCGAATTACAGATTGTTGAAAATCACCTAAAAATTTGGATTTCTTTATATCGTTTAATTTTTCTGTTTAGTGTAGTATACATTTCAGATGTATGAAATAAAACCACAGAAATCATAAAAGTGCAGTTAAATATAAGCTAGTTTTTCCAAAAATATTTATGACCCAATTTCAAGTCATGTATTCCAGTCGACAGGAAAATAGAGTGATAACCAATTATAGTGTACCTAAAAAGCTGTAGATAAGTCATAAGCGCTTCTACAGCGTGTTGTTAAAACTTGGCCAACTTGCTTATTTTTGACGGCTGCCCCATTTATACACCCGTATGTAAGCAACATATAACTTTTCTTTTTCACCATCCATGTTGATATTATTACCATCTTAATTCCACATTTTATCTAAGACAGTGTGGCGTTACAATATTACTTTACGTATGTGTGCGTATTATGTATTATTATTATGTAGGTAACGAAGTTCAGCATTTTAGTTATAATATCAGTGATGACATCACTCAAACTTTAGTCTAGTTGTGGTCGTTTTAAAAATATGTTTAAATTACGAAAAGGTCGGTACGTAATAAATAAGTACTTTTGCGGACCCTTGTATTTCAAGTGACCTACCTGTTAGGTCATTCTTGACTGCATATCTCCGTTACGCGGTCACATTCTGCAGGTAATTTACAACCTGCTGATCTGGGTCAATTAATTTATTATTTGTATAACGTTCGTTAACATATTTTGCTAGCAGAATTATAAATTAGACATGCTTTATTACTCAATTTAATCGAAATAATCGTTTGTTTAAGATTATCCGTTTTGCAATTTTAAATCATGTTATCATAATTTAGTGAATAGGTATTACGAAACAAGAAAATTTTCAGTGAAAACTATGGAAAATTACATATACTATTTCTATCTAAATTGCCTTCCAGTGTAAATCAGTTAGTCCAGTGGACCATAGTAAACGATACAAACTCTGTTTCTTCGCCTGTTAATAATTGATATTATTGTCTGCATTTCCTTTTGATTTATTTTTGCAAATGATAAAATTTTTCTTTAGTACTTACTGTACAAATATTGTGCACTAGTTTCTGTACGGTTAATGTAGATGTGATCTATTCCTAATAAAGCTGGTATTTTAAATATTTATTCACAATAAAAGTATTGTATATATATATTGTATATATTAATAAAAAGTGTGTGTGTACTTATGTACACGCGTTAGAAGTTATACTTCTTTGGCGTAACAAGATAAAAATCTTTTCAAAAATTTTATCTTTTGCCTTATTCTACGTTTGTAGAAAAAACAACACTAACAATAGAAAAAAAGGTATTTAATACATTGAAAGTTTTAATAAAAAGAAATACAAACTACAAATACAAAGAAACAAATTGTTGACAATAGCTAACTTCAGGGTGTCAGTTTTTCGACACGGTGTGCGCGCGCATTGTAAAAATTTACTCTCATAATTTTTCCCTAACGCGCCAAAAGAAGTATAACTTCAAAAACATAAGAGTCTATTGTATGTTAAAACTCGACATCGACGATTTAACTGGCATCACCCTTTGTAAACGATTTTGTTCTCCGAGACGCAGCATGACACTACAGCATCTAGTTGTAAATCATATATATTTGAAAAACATTATAGCTATGTGCGGCTGAGTGCCTTAGGCGCTCGCCTTAGTATTCCGGCGAAGCTGTTAAGACCTTGCTAGGGCATTAGCGTAATCAGTTCGAGAAAAAAAAATACAGCTATGTTCATTTTGACGGATACACAGTAAGAGGTATTAGTTTGTATTGAACCACCCTAATAATAATCCGTCTCTTTTGTATTTTCTTATAAGTGAGATATACATATATACGAATGTGTTATATATGTAAAACGTGTGTTATACTGGCGTATAAACTATTACCATATCAAATTTCCTCAAACTCCGTCCTAGTTTTTGCGCGTATACAGTACAAACAACAGACAGACATAAATTTCAAAAACAATGGAAATATATTCTGTCATTGATTCAACCCTTTTATTATATGTATAGACTAGTTAACTCGGTAACTTGTTGCTGTAGCTCAGAACTGTAAATTATAGTATGTAAGACATAAATATTCAAAATAATATATAACACATGAAAGTGTAATAAAAATGGATACAGAAAAAGCGAAGTTATATTGTAAATAGATTAATAGAACACTCCTATCTCTCACGTTGGACCAAATTATACATAAATGCCAACTTTCATGAAAATCGGTTGAGTAGTTTCGGAGTTCATCGTGGACAAACATTATAACACTGGATTTTTATATATTTTGTTGTATAATAAAAATAACTTACTTCTTAACTATTCAACGCCTTATTGCATTACAGAAATGTGTTTATAGTTGAGTCAAATAACGATTCCATGTAGTCGTCAGTGCCTTCCTTACTAATATTGGAATTGAGAATGTGAGTTTGTTTGTTACATTATCACGCCTTAACACGTTGACTGCCAACAACGAGATATCTCATAGTTTTTTTAACTTGCGCAGGAGGTTTTTATAGGTGGTAGAACCACGCCAAAGTTATTACTGGTTTCAGTACGAATGGGTCGGCTCGCCCGAGGTAGTACCACCCGAGCCACAGTAAACCGACGTGAATTAACAGTGTTTGCATTGTTGCGTTTCGTTCGGTCAGTGAAAGCAACGGAGACCCAACTCCCTAACCCTTCCTCCCTCCCCAAACACAGGCTGGCAACGCACTTGCGACTCCCCTGGTCTTGCAAGTGTCTATGGACGTTGGTGATCACTTAACATCAGGTGACCCACCAGTCCGTTTGCCTTATATTTTAGAGCCTCGTTCACTGTTTCCTGCAGCGTTAGTTCGAGTAGTGGTACTAATTAATTTTTATTGCGATATCACGTTCTCTGCTACATATGGCAAGTCCTTTTTATTTCATGTCCATTTTATTCTATTTGGTCAATTTGAATACAATAAAGTTGTAAATATTACGAAGACTATTATATTTTCTATATACTTATAAGTATTGGATCAATATAAGTCTGTGTATGTCAGTGATGTATCTAAGTAGCAAAGTATAATAAGACTGCGTACAGTAATTCCCATTTCTAAGTCAATTACCATTTCCAAGCATATATAGGGAGTGGTCCTACAGCTGTACTTGAAAGGCTGCCTCTCTATGTTTACCTATTTTCAACCTTCCCTTCCCCCCCCTCTCCCCCCTCCAACCACAGGCTGGCAACGCGCTTGCGACTCCACTAGTGTTGCTAGTATCTATGGACGGTGGTGATCACTTAACATCAGGTGACCCACCAGTTCGTTTGCCTCTTATGATGTAAAAAAGGAGGCCCACTACGAGTTATCTCGTCCTTTCTTCTTCTTCTTCTACCTTCGTCCTTCCTAGTTGCCATAATTATACAGCTACGAGCAAAGTCGTCATATATCAGTGTAAATATAGGTCGGTGGTTTCAGGAAAAAGAAAAAAAATCAGATTTGTATTTAATGAACTATGTGTTGCAGTTTCAAATATAATTACTAAGTATCAGATACAACTACGAGATAATTCGTAACATGTTTTTCTTCCAAAAACAGCATTTTTTTAACTTCTTCCTTATTACTAGTTACAATTTTTAATAACATAATATAATTAAAACAAAAAGGTTTCCCAAGTCAGCTTCGTCAAAATTTCCGTGGCAGTCAACGTTGCATTATCTTGAAATTTAAAAAAGATATACGATATCTAGCGACCAAGAAAAAAAGTCTTGTTCGTGAAAGGTACTTACTTCAATTGTGCATTGATTGAGCGAAGCCGTGAACAAAAGCTAGTAAAATATAATAAAAACATCTGATCAGTAGGAAAATGTTGTTTAGTATATGAGATAACATCAGACTTAAATGTTCGTTTCATTCAAAGGTGAGACACGAATGATAATTATTATAATTGCGAACGTTTATTGTAAATTCAGAAAATTTGTTTAACATTCGTTCGTCCTTAACTTAATTTGGTGTACAAATATGAAATAATTCATTATATTATATTTTTGACACGAGAACACAATTCAACAAACAGCTATTTAATTTTAAATTTGTTTAGCTCGTATTATAGTAACTAGACAATTAGTCTACATACAAATATAAATATTTAATACCTAAATATAAAATTATCAATTATGCTCTTCTCAAAAGTCAGTCATGTGCGATTTCGAACCTGCGATCTCTCGGTCCAGTAATACGACTTAGTATCAGTGCACTGCGGTTTGTTTATATTATGCATTACACAGCCTTTGCCTGTGACTTCGCTCGCATTCATGCAGATTTAATATATTCCTTGGGAATATCCATTACACGATTACCGGTTTAGTAGTTTAGAAGTTTCAAAGCGAAACAAAAAGACATTCACATTTATAATAATATAGTAAGGATAAACATAAATTTATAAAAACATGTTACCTAAATATTCATATTTTTGAGGACAATCAATGGTTTACAATGTGAGTATGCATTCGAGCTCGCGTTACTCGTAAAGCAGTTTTGTGCTACATTGTTGTGACACTCGACCTCTGTCGTTGTGACCTTCGCGTGTCATTGATGTGTGACATTAACCTCTCTTGTAACGAACTACCTTCGTCCTAATCCATGATCAACATAATAGGAAGTAGTTACTCATTAAAATAAAATAAAAGCAATGCGTGTTTCATATCACGAATCTAAATACGATGTATGTAAAAACCGGCAGTGATTAAATGTGATTATTTCTTTTTAATAATCTATTCGAATCCGAAATTCTAATAGTTTTATTATTTTCATATAAAAAAAAATCTTAGTGGCTATTTTTACGACTCGATAATTTGAAGTTAATTTGGGTGTAAGGGGTGTCAAATAACATCTAAGACTTGAGACATCCAAGCCAACCTCACCTGCACGTGGTGCACCCTGCTGAATAACGAACGAGGCAATGGCGAAAGCGGGGTGGTACGGTTTTACAGCCTGACTGGGTCGCAACCACCATGTATATGGCGAAAAAGCCCGTCATAGTGATTCGCTTTTGCGGGTCACGTTTCGGGATCAGCCTGTGCATATCCAGCTTTTCGCAGGCTGGCATGACAGGGGCGACTGGCGATGGATAGTGTGTCACTCGGTGTTAGCCATTGTTTTTTGGGTTGTACTATGCTTCCCATCAGCCACAGTGCAGTCATTTTGCCGTGCTACTATAAAAAAAACTCATTAAAAATAATTCAGTTTAGATCCAATACGAATATTGGAATCGAGTACTGGTATGTATTTAAAATATGACTACTATGAGGAAACGCGCTCTGCAAGATATTTGAAGAATAGGTTTAATAAACAGGAATCTATTGCTGTTGCATCTGCCTGAGATATATAGAGCGTGAGAGAGACAGATGCAGCTCGGACTGATTACACCTAATCAAATAGATGAAAACAATATTTCGTTTTTCCCTTCTCCAAAATTTAACATATTTTAGTTCTTTTTTTCAAAAATAACAGCAGAATTTGTCTATGCTTTTATTTTATTTATTACTTAGTCTGGCCATAAATACCGTTACAATTAAAAATAAACAAAATACAGTAATACCCCGGATTTATGCGATAGGTGGGTCCGAGCAATTGCCGTGTAAGTCAAATTCGCGTAAGTCGGGGTTCAACTTTGCATATAAATACATATAAAGTATGTTTAATCGAGACCAGAGTCTAAAGAAAACAATAATTTAGAAGAAAAATGTTTAATAAAATGTAAGATAATAAAACAATTTACATTGTTATGAATAAAGTAACATAAACCGAAGTTATTTTTATGTCGAAGGATTCAGATATTCTAACAATGTTGCCTGACGAGTTAAGTTTTTCTTCTTCTCACGCAAACTTTCCTCGTAGTATAATCTTTCACAGCGTTCATAATTTTTTCTTTACCTTTTATAACCGTTCGGACTGTTGATTCCGGTAAAATTTAACCTAAATTTTAATTTTTGCTTCAAGTCTTTAATTATATTCACTCTAAAGATAGTGTTTTTATTTTCTTGTTAGGCTCAAACGACTCATTTTTGGTTCTTTTAGATTAAATAATTAGAGATTATAAGTAAAACGCACTGCGCACGTAAAACAATTCCATGTGTAACACGTTCAAACCTGTCGTAAACTGAACACTGTGAGGGCGGAGCGAGAGAACCCGATACGCGCGGCAATGAAAATGAAAAACCGCGTATCTCCGAATTCGCGTAAAGGGGTAGCGTAAGTCGGGGTATTACTGTATTACATTTGAATTTGGAATCTGTCATTTTCATATGGTTATTCATTGAGTTTTCTCTTTTTGTCGCCAATACATTGTACAATATTTTGCGGTATTAAAATGGAGTGGGATGATAAAGAGAACTGAATCGCTGTGATTGCATTACACAAAGTAGGTATGGAGCCAAATGCAATATTTAAAACTCTCCATACGCTTGGTATTAGTAAAATGTTTATATATCGGGCTATTAATAGGTACAACGAGATCTCCTCTCTTTGTGACAGAAAAAGATCTGGCCGTCCACGTAGTGTTCGTACAAAAAAGGTGGTAAAAGCAGTAACGGAAAGAAGTTGAAGAAATCCTGTCCGAAAGCAAGAGATTTTATCCCGGGAGATGAAGATAGCACCCAGAACCATGTCGCGTATTTTAAAAGATGACTTGGGACTTGCAGCCTTTAAGAGACGTACTGGTCATTTCTTAACTGATAATTTAAAAAATAATAGGGTGGTAAAATCGAAACAACTACTGAATCGGTACGCAAAGGGAGGTCACAGAAAAATTTTGTTTTTTACAATTGAGCGCCATTTTAACAAACAAAATGACCATATTTAATATATATATATATATATATATTTTAATTTATCGATAAATCAAAACATATAGTCACATGACAGTGATAGACATAAATTGCGTGATATAAAAATGTTTGTAGCTATACTTCTATGATCAAGGGAAAAATAGAGAATACGTTTGTGTGGAACAAACGATGCCCGTGCTTAAGGGATGACAACAAACAACCCGAAAGAACAAATCGATCAAGAAACTTCAGTCTTTCTGATGGCGACATCTTTTTCGATTTTCAATTTCCGATAAAGCAATTGGAGAATTATATCTCGTGTCGATCCAATTCGATTCATCGTCAGTTCAGCACTTCGTGTCTTCAAATAAAACCACTAAGGTAGCTAGTTCGATTATTTATAGCACTAAGTTTTTATTGTTTCGGTTGGATTAAGACTTATGTCTACTAGAATTCCAGATGGCCTGAAATATAATAATTCACCAATATATAGTAAGATTGCGTGAAAGCTTATGATAATAAAACGTAATTTATTATCATACGGACATATCGATCTAATACTGAATTGCAATATAAAAGTATTAAACATGGCTCAAAGGGGAAAACACCAAAGTTTTATAATTTATGTTACATTAATAACTTTTATATCATGTGAGAAAATATAAAACTTTCTGTTCAAAGGGTTTTCTGTTGCCAATTTGGTAACTTTGAAGTTTAATTTTGCAATACTATTGCTAACTCAGATATAGCGCAGCATTGTTTCGAAGAAGAAGATTATTACGTGATCTCAGTTTAATGCATTTTTTTTATATAGATACACAGTTTAGAAACGTACTAAAGTTACACCGATCTTTGTGAAATATGACTGTTCGAAGTCGTACACGCTAAGGAGTATCTACAGATTCGACGGTTTACCTCGAAAATATCGAACCAGTATTTAATATTTATGATATTTAAGACCCTTTTGGTACGTTCTATATAAGAACATTAAATGGCGTATGAATGGGAATCGTTTAAAAAATATGTTTTTTTTCATCGCTTTTGTTTTTAAATTACTTTAATCAAAAAAGGATACGGTATGTGCTATTCATAAATTTATAATTGGAGCATAGAGAATATGTATGGTCAGATAATGTCCCGTTGCCAATAACGGATTTATTGTATTTTATTATTACAAATAATAAAGGCTTTCGAACGAAATAAATCTACTAAAAACCGGTAATGTAGATATTATAAAATGTTACAGAATAATTTTTAAACAACATAATATGTGTTCACTAAAAAGTATGAGGTATAAATAATCAATTTAAAATAGGATAATTCTTGAAATTCCTCCAATGGGAAATACCGTTGGATTTACACGGCCCACGTACAAATAAAATGCAAAGTACACACTTTATGTTTATTATGCATGCATGTATGTGCATAACAGAGATTATTTTCCGTTTTAAGGAAATTGAAGAAACTTTATTAACCGGGTGGTTAATTTCCTTTGACCCTGTAACGTAATTCTCTTGTGTCTTCGAAAAGGAAACTAAACGAGGATTCTCTCTTCCTCACGGTTTACGCAAGGTCACCAAATCCACATCGCATTAACGGTTACAAAGGGCTCCATGATTTTGAGTTTTCGTCTGGAACATCCTTTTTAATTTTCAAACTCTTATATGTCCGGCAATAATGTTTGGCAATTTGCAGAAATGTGTAGTGAATAATTAAATATAATTATAATATGTTAATTATAATTATTTTGTTTAATATAGTCGCAAAAACGATTTTATTCTGAGTTGTATTATTTGGATAATCATAGCTATTTATTGTTTTATATTACATGGAAAATTCCGTAGTAATTTTGGTACCTTCACAAACACCAAATTTTACAGCATCGGTTGTTTTATGGGATCATATAAAGCGCTGTAACTACGGCAGTTAATATTCAAGGGAACAATTAATATGCAAAATTAAATACGTGCGTTACTTTATTCATTCATTGATGAGTTGTATGGGCTTGTTGTATGGCATTACTATTACGTTTACAATAATATATTATCGTTCATCGATTATAAGTTTGCGATATTTTCACGTTCTGCAATATGTAATACTATTCCATTTCATATCTCACGATAACTCATCGGTAGCTGCAATTATACGCCTGATGCAAGCAACCCTGTAGAGGTACTTGCAAAACGATGCATTCAACGAGTAGTAGTCAGTAAGGAAATTATGGTTTACCCAACACTTACGTCATCTCTATCGGCCTTGATTGCGAAGATAGAGGTCGTGGCATATCAGAACATACAACATACGTAGCAGATCGTTTAACAGAGTTTGGCATTTATTTATTTATGCATCAGATGTACGATTTCGTATGTATCTAAATATATTGATAATGTATAACGAACAATTTGTAAGATAGATAAAAGCGAATAACAATCAGTATTGAAAATGTAATGTAGGTGTTTAGCAATTCTCTAAAACGGATATAAAATTAAGATTAGCCTCATTAATTACCTAAACTTCTAAATATTAAAATGTCCAAAATGGCAAATGTTAAAAAAGTAATTCAACTACACTTTTTTTTTATGTCATAAGTGGCAAACGAACAGGTGGGTAACCTGCTGTTAAGTGATCACCACTGTCCATGGACACCAACAACACCAGAGGAGTCGCAAGTGCGTTGCCACCCTTTGGGGGGAAGGGAGCGGGAGAAGAGGAGAGGGAAGGGGAGGTGGGCCTCCGGCGCTCTCACTGACCGAACGAAACGCTACAATGCAAGCATTGTTACTTCACGTTGGTTTTCTATGAGAGGGTGGTACTACCCCGGGCGAGCCGACCCATTCATACTGAAACCAGTAATAGTTTCAGCGCGGCTCTACCACCATCACTATTGGCCATTACAGCTTCACCGGACTACCGGTATTCAACGATAATATTTTATCTCTATACATATTACCAAAATCTTTTATGAGCAATTCTATATGGAAGAGTACATATTTCAATGTAAATTATGTTAGGTACATAAAGGGAATTTACCATTGTACTATGGCTTTTCTATTTCGTTATAAGGCTGGATAATCATACATACTTACAAAATTTAATTCTAGCAAAACATTTAATAGGGAACTTCAAAAGAACAAGGTTATACTGGACATTCGTCCAATAAATTTACATTAACTTTGGACTAACATTATAAAAAATGTAAATTTTAAAGCTTACGTTAAATTTTAAATATAACGTACATTAAACCGTAAAGTCAAATTCTACACCAAATACAATAAACATGATTCCAAGGTTAATACTATCTATAGTGTACAGACAGTTAAGGAGGAAACGGCTCGCTTGCTTTTTGTTCTACCTGATTTAAGTCACGTTCTTAAATAGTACCGTATCGTAATTGACACACTCATTATTCATTGTTCTCGAATGTCGAAAATAAGTCATTTGATCTATTTGAAAAACTATCTACGACAAATATGTATCGCAACTTTAAAAGTTTACAGTTTTATAATACAATGATCTCGTTCGATTATAATATTACTAGCAGTGACTGCGACTTCGTCCGCGTGGAACCGTATGTAAAAAACAGTGATTAATAATTATATTCGGATGATTTCATTTGAATGTATTAAGTCTATTTGCTTATATTCTTCTCTCTCGTACTTAATTCGCGTCGTCATTAAAATTACAATAAGGGTTCCATTTGAATGAAACATGGTGAACATTAAAACAACATTTTAATGGTGGTAGAGCCACGCTGAAACTATTACTGGTTTCAGCATGAATGGGTCGGCTCGTCCGGGGTAGTACCACCCTCTCATAGAAAACCGCCGTGAAGTAACAGTGCTTGCATTGTTGCGTTTCGTTCAGTCAGTGAGAGCGCCGGAGGCCCACCTCCCCTCCCCTCTCCTCTCCCTCTCCCTCCCGTAACCCTTCCCCCCAAAGGGTGGTAACGCACTTGCAACTCCTCTGGTGTTGTTAGTGTCCATGGTATTAACGTGATGATATATAGCCTATAGCCTTCCTCGATGAATGAACTATGTAATACTGAAAGAATTGATCAAATCAGACCAGCAGTTGCCGAGATTAGTGATCAAACATAAGTCTGCAGCGAGACTTGTATAATCTAGATTTTACCAATCTATTCACACGAGTATTTATAAATCCATTAAACGTGATCTACTTTTGGAAGTATTACGCGAAATCCGCGTCGTAATAACGATTAGGAAACTGATTTAGTTCGAAGAAAGTACTAAAATATGTAGGTGGTTACATTAGAGATGTGCTAGTGGGCGTTCGGACCGAGCGGCAGACGGGCCTGTCTCCCTCCCCACACGCGCGACTAGACAGCTCATGTAATTTATGTCTGAAAGCGTATGTCGATGCCCATTCATGTAACGTAACACAAACACAGCTCATTCATATTTTGTTAGATTGTTATTCCATTCTTCCCTTGTAATTATTTGTCATTATTTAAATAAAAAAGCAATTTGAAGGTTTTGGCGGGATCTTGGAATGTCGTATGGATTTTATATTTTATTCAGAATCTTGTGTTTTTTGCCTCTATATTTTGTAATATTGGTTTTACTTAATATAGTTTGGTAATTGTGCATAAGTGAAGCGGAAAGGAAATAATACTACTGACCAAGGATTCCTGAGTCGGAAGACTTGACACAAAAACTCCTTGGAAAGTTCTAACAAGACGGCCACCATCTTGTTGGTCATTGAAATGATTGCAAGAAACTTACTATACCATTACCTTCTTAACAATGGCAATAATAGTCTACTACAAGATTGGTTCTCAAAAATAAAAAAAAAGCCATCGCTGAATAAAATAAATATAAAACAACGCCGAATGTATGTAAGCGCAATACTTCAGTATCCACTTCAGTATTTTATTGCGTTTTATAATTATCCTTTGAATGTTGTTTTATAATTGTAATTGTTTTCATCGTCAGTACACCCAAAGCCCAAAAGCAGCAAAAGCAACCCAAAGCAGGAACAACTATTATATTTATAACCATATATATATTATATTTAATCTTTTATTTTATTAATATTTAATTTATTGTTGGAGCATGCCGTGGTTGTCTTTAAATATGACTACATTTATAATGTGTTACAATAGTTCTACTTTTTTTTAATATACTAATGTATTGTCATGTTGACGACCCTAAAATAAATAAATAAATAAACCTGGTACATTCTATTTCAATAAATCAATATACTTTTTATATCGTAAATATTAGCAGTTTATATATTACATCATCTCAGTAGTCGAGATGTTTGTTAAAAAAATCAAGAGCTTAGTGGTCTGTGTTAGTGCTTGGTAAAATTTGTCCCTGGCACGTCAATTAATCTCCGCGGAGTGTGTGAATCATTTAAAATGCTACGAGCATTCGTTATGTTTATTATAGTAGTAGACTCAGGTCAACAGTGGTAAGCGAAATAAACGAGTATTAATACAAACATGAATAAATAAAGGTTATACAGATATATTACTCAAGTGATGTTGTTTCGAGTTGTTCGAACAATATTTTTCAATTTACGTCATTCGCTAATTTACTTCTCATGCGTATGATGAACTGACCGAACGTTCTTCAATATTAAAGTTCATAAATTTATTTAGTTTTTCATGTTTCTTCCATTATAATAAAATCATCAAAACATAAACACTAAGCCAATAAATATATAAAAAAAAGTTTTAGAACCTTACCTTGAGTAATAAAACACATGTGTATCTATATATTTAAAGTATTAGAACATAAGCCTAAAGGTTTTATTTGGAAAAATGTATGAAAAAGATACTGATGTACTATACCTTTATTAAATCAAACATTTTGTCATTCACATCGTAAAATTCTTGAGTATGGAGTACAACTCAAGGATTTGTATACATTAACGGGCTATAAATTTGAAATCTATACAACCTTCACAGTGCACTTTTATTAATCTATACTTTTTTCTACTATTCTTCTTTTTACCAATATTATTCTGATAGTCTGTTTAGTTTATCATTATTTTGTTTGTAAGTCTTATACAAGTACTGAATAAGAAAATAATGCAATCAGAATACTTATAGTAAATACTAGGTTACATATTTCTTTTTTTATTTTTTTTCGAACTGATTACGCTATTGGCCTAGCAATGTCTTAACAGCTTCACCGGACTACGATACGGCGTAATACAAAAATTGGAATATACGACGAGTAATTCTCTTTTTTCGTTTGAAACCTTATACAATATTTGTGATGTCTACCTAAAGCTTGCCGAACCCGCTTGAATTTACACTGACAAACCGCAAAATTAGGCTTAATCATAACAACGATTTTTAAATTACATAAACGATGTTAAATAAGCAGAGTTATATACGACTGGAAATATTAGGATCGCTACGTCCCTGTATCAAGCTTTTACGTTAATATGTAGGCCTTTAGGTAATGAATAAGTACACGTATTCCCTGTCCGCCCTGCAGTTTGATCCTGAACTAATTTATCTCTAAGCAGAAACCATTAACGTTCCCGCGTGTGATAACGGCGAGTTGACAGCGAAGCGCCGGGCGATGCGGACGCCTCGTCTCTACGTCTCCATTCGATATATAATTGACTTACTAGATAATCGTGTTTCTGTCCGTTTGACTTTCATCCCGATCGAGAACGTGAAATCGGTACGTTTCTTTTAACGCACTCGGGGGAGCCGCGAACATATCGTGGATGGATATCGATTTACAGTGTTGTGTTTTTTTGGAAAACCGGTCGTGATTAAAAAGTTACGCCTCACTGAATCATCGTCGTCGCCTTAAGGATGCAGTGATATCGGCAGTGTGTCGTCCATAAAATCATCTAGGTATTTGTGATTGGATTTGAAATTATGTCGCGTCTTAAATCACGTGTTCGAAAAAGTAATCAACAGACAACATTTAAGGGTTAACATTTAAGGGACAACATGAATTATCATATTATAATAATGTACAATCGAAATATTTGTCTGTCGTGTAATACTTTATTTAACGGGTACATATTGTACATGGAACAGACTACAGCGTAGATACATTGAAATGCTATTAAACGTTAATGCCATTGCCAAGATGCTTGTTTATCCTGATGTGTTTATCTTCATAAATAAACGTGATGCGATAAAAATAATGCTTGCTGTCGTAAAACAAAACAATTTATTCAAACGAACCTTGTTGTTATTTTATATTTTTTCCTCGTAACTAATGTGCGTCATGGGAAGAAATTACTCATAAAATTCCCATGTACTTGATACATATTTGTAGGTAATTATTATTATTAGATATTCCCAAATTTAAAAAAATATATATATTGTAAAAATAACAAAACATAATATTGAAGATAAAATAACTAGTATAGATCTCGAAGTGTACAAAATTTGATATAACTGAGTACGCTTTTAAATTACAGGTCGAGGCGGGAGACGTTTTGCTCAAGGTTAATGGGACTGATGTAAACCGGTTCACTACCAGAGAAGGTAAAGAATTTGCCATTTATCACGCACTTGCTACTTATCTACTGAATATTCTTAACGCATAGATAACAGAGCACTGCCTAATTGTGTATACTAAAAATAACATCTTTTAAAGTAAATATAAGAAACAGCCACTGTGATTAAATTCCAAAACATATACATACGATAGCACAGGAAATACTATGACGTCAAGTTCAAGCGCAAATATAATGTTATTGAAAACGTGATGTTTGACCGTTATCTTTTGAAATTATTAACAATATTAATGCTAATTCAAAGATCGCGTTATGGCCGACCCGTGTCCCGACACGCAACCTCGCAATTCACATTTCACACGTATTTGTTGAGTTTGTTGACGGACGTCTAGCGCCCAAAATCGTAAATAAGCAACCAAATATTTAACTCGACTGTGGTAAAATTAATTTCTGCCGATTGATTCGGGTCGATCATGAAAATAAATCGACCAAAATAGTTTGCTGTTGTTATTTGTACTAGTATTGTTTATTTTAATCTTTGATCTGTTTTCTTTAAAAACCGGAACGCATTACCGCAACAGATGATGGTATAAATTGTTGCAGTTTTAAAATGTTTGAGGCTGTCGTCGGATCCCGTCACATTAAGACTGAGAAGGGGTGAGTGTGTATTATTTTAAACAAGACTTTATCCATAGCTTACTACGTGTTTTAAGATACCGTAGTATAGGATAGTCCGGCTAGTAGCGTGTGTATCGGCAGATGCAAGTAATAGAATTGGCTCATCCCCTAGCGGTTCGGTCGAGTTTGCGAAGTGGGCCACAACAAATAAATGCCCAACACGCTGTGTAATTTTATAGTCGACTCTCGGGATCTGAACCGTTGTTACTCTCGTTCACAGTGGCTCTATTTCTTTTAATAATATATGTCGCTTTTGATCTATAACCAAGTAATATTAAATACATTTTGTATATAGTGATGAGAGTATTATTATTCAAAAGAACGATAGAGGCGAACATAAGTGTTTAAGTTGCTTATTATGTCGTAGTTACAGTCTTTCTTTTTGGAGTATAAACCTTTTCTCTTTTGCCTTGCAACAGAGAGATAGCACGAAGAGTCTCGGGAGCGTTAAACGCACTTTGAATGTGATTTTAGTTAGCTGAATACAACTTCTAAATTGTTGAGCTAAGATCTTGTCAAATAGCCTATAGTGGTGGTCGGCAAACTGGTAATCTAAAAGAGCCAAATATAAAACTGAAATATATTCAGCCTTTTTAACTTAAGCTTTGCTTAAAATAATTACAATCAAAAGTACATTCTCGGGCTTGCCGTTGCTCAATATGCCTTTCTGCGAGCGATTACCCGCGCTATATTTGCTTTCTAAAAATGTGTCTCTCTTCTTATGTATTTCATAAATGTTTGTTCGTCTCTTACATGGCAAGTTAATAGATAGTATTCCGTGTCTATACCAAACCGCAACTAAGGAGTGAAAGAGCCGTATGCGGCCTGTGAGCCGCGAATTGCCGACCACTGGCCTAAGGATATAGATTATGCTTAGAAAGATGTCTTACTCTTAAGGGTACCTCCAGAGGCGCAGCGATTGGTGTTTGGCGCTACATTATAAGAATATGGTAACTGGCTAGGGGATCATAAAGAGAATGCTCTACGATTTGAAAACTCGGGCTCATCTTTGAATATAAATCGAAATAATGTGTCGCAGAGTTTATCCCATGAATAGATAGTGTGATTAGCTTCATAACGACGGATGGGTTTACAGATCCGCAGATCAAAGCGAGCGTACGACGGTACCTGCTGGCGGCGGCGGAGCGACGCCCTAGCGGGACCCGTACGAACCACGATAAGTGAGTTTGTTGACATACTAACATCATACTGTATATGCAAAAAACTGTTTGCACCATATTTGTTACACGGTCACGTCTCGACGACGCAAAAAGGATATATTGCATGAATTTAGTTTATGACTACCCAAGACTGTACATGAGCGGTGTTGTAAATTCCTTAATGTTCTTAACTATTGAAGCGAATTTACATTAAGCTGAAAGTTAATAAAATTAAACTTTTCCTTATTTTCAACTGGTAAACTGCAAAATGTATATATTTGTACATTATATTATAACAAGGTAACTTAAAATGTTGTTTAATACGGAAATAAATAAATATTTGACTTAAAAAGAAACAGCGCTAAACTGTACAACATGCGAAAAACTTACAGTTTTATTTTTTCAAAGACGTAAAAGTCGTTATCTGTTATCAAAGATGGATATTTTTTAGAAGAAAATTCTAAAGTTATAAACTTAACATTCCATAGTAGGAACATCGAAGTTTTATCAACTTACGCTAAACCATGCAAACTACATCCATCCAATAACAAAAGACGATACGAGGATAGCAGACTTTACCATAACCGATTTTAACGCGATCGATCCTTGTGTACGGACGAGACTCACCAACTCTCTGACGAAAATTAAGAAGGGGTCTTATAATTACTTATTTCCTTGTCTATATCAAAGTTTATGTTTTCGGTACGTGTTATTTATTTATTTTATTTTTGGCAACCAATCTTGTAGTAGATTATTACTGCCATTGTCGAATATTACAAGTTTCTTGCGATCATTTCAATAAACTAACAAGATGGTGGCCGTCTTGTTAGAAATTTCCAACGAGTATTTGTGGCAAGTCAGAATCCATGCTCCTTGGTATTATTACCCATCCACGTCACTTGTGCACAATAACCAAACTGTATTACGTAAAACATCATCCAATATTACAAATTATAGAGCCAAATAACACAAGATTATGAATAAAATATAAAATCCACTACGTGGCATTCCAAGATCCCAAGAATGACTTGTCCATATACGTACCGTATCATGTTTAGCATTTAACTTTAATAAGAACATAACGTATAAGAACGTAAGAGATAGTTGGTCTTATTACATTTTGTTTATATCATTTGCATTTTACATGATTAACTTATTTCGTATTCCCTTATAAAATAATATTTATTATGAACAATAGTATACGAACACCTGGACACCTTAATAAGTATATCTCTTATGCTCGGTTTCTGAGATACTCCGTTAAGCTACCAATAGTTATTGACTCAACAAAGTTATCCATAAGACGAACAATCGAATGGCCCGTTGAGTTCTATTGACATTTATCTTATGATTGTGTGTTCAGAAACGCGATTTGACAAGTTATCGAACCGCTAACGCTATTGAACAGATAAACTACAATTAAAGTACCTCAAGAACCGGGCATTAGTACTTCGTTTACTTTTTACTGCAATTATATATTTCCAGTTGTGCTATATTTATATTATGATATCTCGTTCCATACAGCTTTTATTTCATGTCTATTTTTGTTCTAATTGGCCAATTTCACTACAATAAAGTTTTTAATAGATAATTACTAACACTATCATATTTTGTATATAAAATTCAATATAAAGCAGGGATCACGTTAGTAAAATAATCAAAACTAGCGCCAGGATTAGGTTCATAATCTAATCATAAACTCCGATTTACTCACAGAGAAATTCAAACGAATAGTGATTCCCACACCAAAGATTCAATAGCACACATCTAAGATCATTCTAATACCGTCGACTTTATAAGGATATACACGTACACGCTCATTATCTTTTCCATACATCCTTCTTTTTACATTCACACACACACACTCACACTAAAAACATCCAATCAAAGCATATGAAAACATGTATATCAGTACTCATTTTGCTATATATACAGAGATAATATATATGATTGTTTATGATCACTTATATGCTATGGTATGTAAATTGTAACATGATCATAATATTTGTAACTGTCTTCTACAACACAGTATACACTAACGTAGGAGGCAGGGACCCCTTTATTTATAGAAATGTAACAAAATACTTAATAAAGATTATTATTATTATTATATAGGTATGATTATTGGATCGATATAATTAGTACTGCCAGTGATTTATCTAAGTAGCAAAGTATAATAAGACCGCGTACAGTAATTACCATTTCCAAGCATATATAGGGAGTGTTCCCGCAGTTGTACTTGAAACGCTGCCCCTCTATGTTTACTTATTTTCAACCATATGGTAGCTTACAATCACATGAGTTCTCTCGAATAGAACAAAACATAGGCACGAAATGAAAGTGATTTACTGCATGTACCGAAGAACGCGATATCATAATATAAATCAATTGATAGCACTAATTGAAAAGAGTATACAAGGCATTAATACATATAATTACTATGGTTTGGAAACCGCATACTATTGTTTATATTTATATATTAATACGTGAAGCCCAAACTTTGTATCCCTTTTTGAGAGAAATGCACAAACGGATGAACGTGAAACTTGGCATAGTTAAAGTTTATATGGAGGAGAAGTGCAGAAAGCTATTTATTTTATATAAAATG
>MU159989.1:57205-98725 GCA_015888305.1 Antheraea pernyi
CGTCATAGTGATTCGCTTCTGCGGGTCGCGTTTCGGGATCAGCCTGTGCATATCCAGCATTTCGCAGGCCGGCATGACAGCGGCGATCGGCGATGGATAGTGTGTCACTCGGTGGTCGCCATTGTTTTTGGATTGTACTGTGCTTACCATCAGGCACAGTGCAGTCATTTTGCCGTGCTACAATAATAATTTAAAAAAATGTATAACCATATGAAATCTATAACTAATGTCAAAAACCAGCCAATTATTACTTCTGTAGAATAATATGGTGTAACGCTTTGAGAATCAGTGACTGTTGCTCGACCACACTCTTTTAGACCAGAATATAGTAGTGAAATTACTTTTGCTTTAAGACAGTGATTTACGGTGATTTTTCCACAGGTTCTATTATTTGTACAAACTTGTAATTTGTAAAGGATAAATTGATCATTTGTTGCTAAATGTATGTACATTTTTAACAGATACAATTCAACACCAGCGTCTCCGAGCGAGAACCGACTGTGCGGGCGCGTTGAGTTGTCCCAAAGACATAACTCCTCCCCCGACACCGGTCTCGTCACTGTTAACGATAATGCCACTAAAATGTACGTTTCTTTTAATTTTATAACGTTTTTCGGTACGATTAAAATAATTTAACGTTTAAAGTCCTAAAGTCGACCGTCGGATACGCGAGAGTGGAAGCGAAAACGTATTTTTTTAAAGAATCGCACAGGACTTTATAAAGTACTAGGCTGTGTCCGCGACTCCGTCCGCCTAGAACCTAATATAAAAACAACATTGACTAATAACATCATCTGAAGGTATTAAGTCCATTTACTTATCTGCTTTTCTTTCGCACTTAAGTCGCGTCGTCATTAAAATTACAATAACTATTGATAGAGTGAACCGATTTTAATGAAACCAAGACTAAATGTTACTCGAGGATATGCTTTATGATTGGTCTTGGTGAGGTTTCATCGTGAACACAATGCTTTAGCAGTGATGCGTGCTCAAACAAACAGATAGAAAGACAGTCATTTCTGAGAATGATTGAAATGTGTTTTATTACTTATTCCAAGACACATGCAACATTTTTTTTGTCACAAAAAACTAAAAAGTACAGACACGTAAAATTTACATTCTTGTAATTAATGAAGACTGAGAAAATTTACTTAATTGGTTGTATTTAAAGTAACAAAACACAACAAGAACACAAAACCATAGACACAGAGAGACAGTGCTGTCGTCTATACACAGATATGTAAAATAATGGGCAACGACGCTGTGACTATACAGTCAAGATCAAAAAAATTTACTTGGCAAGTTAACACTTATTATATGTATATATTATGTTTGCAGGTTTATATCACAGCCGGCGTCACCCGCGGGCGGCAGTGTGACGGGCCCCGGTGCCCTGCAGGGAGGTATGCAAGGCAGCGTGCCGGGGGGTGCGCCCGGTGCCGCTCTCAGCGAGTCCACATCGCGCGCTCACCATACTGTACGAACCTCCCGGTCTGAAGATCACTTACAGGTACACATTTATTTCATTTATTACCAAGTTGCATAGTAACTACATTATACGTTACGTTACGGACGTAAATGTACGTAATAAATTACATAAAATCTATACTCTATATCTATACTATTTTTATTTCTGAATTATTGTAATTATCTGTTATCTGTTAATACTAATTAAATGCAATGATTGTTTCTTTACATTAACATGGATTGATTAAGTCTATAACGTAATCCAGATTAATCATTATTATTATTATTATTGTTATAATATCTCAGTACTATGAAGATCTCTATATTCTCTACTATTCATTTTTTAAGTTCTTTCATGTTGTTCATTATGCAATTTTGGAGATTTTAATATGAAACTCAAGTATATATGATCAATCAGTCTGCAGTTCTTTATGTAGCAGTTATAAAAGAAATCACAAGAGGGGCCTAATGAGCGTGTATGTCCAAATCAAATAATCCTGTTGATTTGTTTCGTTCTGCTTAAATACATTATTACACCTCCTTGCCGGGCTATCCGTTATATCACCTAGAAAACTGGCATCAAGTAACAATACGTATAATAATGGGTATCAAAAACGGTTCTCGAAACCCCCATTTCCAAGCACACCACAATATACGTTTTTTTTCGGTCGTAACAATACACTGGTTATAAATGTTTGTTTAAGTTCCAGAAGGAGTCATCGTTAAGCGCGGTAGCGGTGGAGATGGAGGAAGACGTGACGTCATCACTGAACACACTGCTCGACGCGAGACCGGACTCGGCCACACCGGGCCCTCGATCTGAATCCGACCCTGAACGAGATAGGTAGTAAACAATGAATTAAACATTAATTGACAATTATTGATGGAGTTTTTGGCGGGATTTTGGTCTGTCATGTAGTGGATTTTATATTTTATTATTATTATAACGTATAATATGTGGTAATAGTGTGTTATTTGACTCTATATTTTGTCAAATTAGTATCGTGTTACGTAATACAGTTCGGTTACTGTGTATAAGTGAAGTGAATGGAAATAATACCACGGACCATGAATTCTGAGATGCCACAAAAACCCCTGGGAAGTTCTAACAAGACAGCCACCATCTTGTTGGAACATTGACTTTGAATTATTCACACAAAACTTGATTGTGTAAAATATTGACACTGGCAAGTGCTTCTGCGGAGCCAAAACAAGAAAAAGAAGAAGACAATTATTGATTTATATTAAAATTACTTTAACATCAAAAAAATTATATAGTATCATTAAACTTCTATTATAAAGTGAAAAGATTTGGTTTTTAATTTACATTTATTTGCACATTTATCAGTAACAAACTAGTTAAATATTATAAAATTGTAATAGGATCGTGTGGACTTACAACGCGCCCGTTTCGTGTGCATCGGAGCGTACGCACTGCAATGGGTCAGCTACTTCTAACTCCACCTCGATATCAGACGGCATCTCGCAACGGTTATTATTTATTTATTACTATCTAATACCCATGACTTTGTCTGCATTGTCCTGCGTATGCGCATCAAATCGCTTGCCCCTCAATATAAAAATACACATCGCCCGACACGTAGTCGTTATCAAAAATTGTAGTTTCTTAAAACTTTAATAACTTTATATTAAACCACCGAATCCGCCCACGCGTTGTTGTGGCTCTGTTATTATATGTTGAATTAAAATTATAATAAACTATTTCAAAAATTAAAACGTAGCGCCCTGTATGATATATCTATAACAATCGAGTCAACAGTCTTCTGTCCACAAACTAATTTAAAGCGCCATCTGTTCGAGACTGATGAAACTTCAGTTAATAACAATAATCAACATTTACAATTATTCGATTTGTAATTAAAAATTATTGAGCCCACTCTTTCAGATGTATGTTGGTGTATGATCTGCAGTTTTTTTAATACGTTAAATGGGTCTTTGAAGTATTACGTATGCACTAAAGGGGGGCGGGGGGTCTATGATTTGCTTATTTTTAATGACATAAGTGATGAGGGGCGTCTGGGTGGTGATTACGTCAGCAGTATTTATTATATAAATTACATAATAGCTTCTTACGTAATACTTGGACGAACTTATTACGTCAAAATACGATCTTATTGCTTGGTTTTTCTACATTTTTTTTTCTTGTTCGTCTCATTCCAGTTTATTACGTCTTTCGTCCATTTGTCGTTGTTATTGTTACTGGTTCGAGAATTTTAAAAATGTAAGAAAACATAGTAAAATCGTCACCAAACTTTTTGACCGCTGTGAATAGAGATGCGCAAACAATAAATTCAGATATGCGAGTGTATGTATAGACAACTTAAGGATATACAAATGTCAATTTTATATTAATACTAGCTGACCCGTGCAACTTCGTCTGCGCCAAATAGGTTATTACCGGTTCCAATTTTATTTCCAAACGTTAAAAAACTTAATACCCGATTGTAGCGTAACTTATCGGATCCAATTGTGACTTGAAACTATACTATATATATATTGGCAAGAAATGTCTTCCCGATATCCACTGGGTTGCTCCTTTGACCCTCACCTCCACGCCCCATTTACTATATAATATATATTTACCTAAATAAAACGTAATCTAATATACCTTTCTAACAGTGAAATAATTTTCAAAATAATTGATCAGTTATCGAGTGGGATGAAAAATTATTAATCACTAAAATGACTATTAAAAAATAGGGGTTGGTGTTAGAAGGGTGAAAATTTAGGGTTGCATGTATTTTTTAATGCCTCATGTCTCAAAATCGGTCAAACCGTTTCAGAGGAGTATGGTAACTAACATTGTGACACGAGAATTTTATATATAAGATAATAATATTTTACTTAGTCTTTCTTTTGTTAAATTTGGATTATATTATATACGCAAGCACGAACTTACGGCTATATTCACAGCGGCCAAAAAGAAGACTAGGATTGTACAATAAAAGCGCCCGATTAAAGCAGTTGTTCTCGAACCTTCTTTTGTCGTTCTGTAAGTGATTGAGTGTGGACTCCTTTTTTAATATAGGTCGTATTAGTATTTTGATAGTGATCGTTATAATCGAGTCGTTACATTTCAAAATGAACTAAATCTAATTTTAATCGTTCATATAAGTAGTCCGGTGAAGCTTTTAAGACCTAGCTAGGTCAATAGCATAATCAGTTCGAAAAAAAAAATCGTTCATGTAACATTTTGATTTTTTTTTACGATTACAATTTTATATACACTGAGAATTGAAATTCAAACTTTGCCGTTCATTTTTTTTTGTTATTTTCATATTTTACACTAGTTACTTCCTACGACTTCGTTCGCGTGGAATAGTTACTGTGGGCTAACGCTAACACACAACGGAAGCTCTCAAAATCTTATCTCTGTTAATTTTAGCGTGATGATATATATCTATCATGTAATATAGCCTATAGCCTTCATCGATAAATGAGCTATCTAACACTGAATGAATTTCAAATCCGTTCAGTAGTACCTGAGATTAGCACGTTCAACCAAACAAACCCTCAAGCTTTACAATATTAGTATAGATTACACTAGCGGGACCGGCAGACGTCGGCCTTCCTTCACTTTCTTGGTGAAAACCGCATTAAAATCCGTTAAGTAGTCTTTTTTTATCGCGAACAGACAGACAGACAGTCGCGGTAGGGGGACTTTCTTTTATACTATGTAATGATGTACAAGAGTTAAGGATCTTGAAAATGGACGTAAAGTATTACGAAAGTCTAGAATCGGAATTTGTTGTTTTTGAAATGTAACGACTCGGTTATGTGTATGTATGTTTGTTTGTTTGTGCGTAGGTCGTCGTCGCCCGCGTCGCCGACGTCGGCCTCGTCGTCGGGCATGCCGTCGCGCGAGTCGCCGCCTGCTCGTCACCACCACCACCACCTCGCACACCCCCGGCACAAGCTGAACGGTACCACTTTAACACTACTCCTATACCTACGTTACATAGTACTTGTCACGCTAAAATTTATATGTATATATCACTTCTGTAAAAAAATATGTGCCATAAATTTGTATGATAATTTTATTTTTACCAAATTATATCCAAAAATAGAACTCCATTATTACTTTTCAATATTCCCACAAAAGTCTCGTCTTACGCCATTGGATTAACCTCATTTTCTTTGGTGTAAATATGCTAAATTGTAAATGTTAAATATGTTTCCGAAATTCTGATGTCACACGTTATAACAAATATGATTTTTTTTTTATGTATACAGGCTAATATAAACTTTATAATACGGTAATACAATTATTTTCGTTTATTCTCTAAAACTTCATGCAATTTCTTCAGGCGATATGAGCTTATCAGAAGCGGTATCGAACATATCAAGCCCCGACTACCAAGACCAGGACGATATGTTCGAAACGGGACGCGAGTGCCCTCGTATGGAGCTCTCGGACCCCTCCGACTCGGACTCCACTATCCTCGTGTCGGAGCCCTGCCATAAGCGGGCCAAGTCCAGCTCCACCTACTCCAACGAACACGGCAGCGACCTCACCCTCAACGGCGCCGACAACAACGACCACAGGATAGTGATACAGGTGAAGGGACCCGACAAGCACACTACGAACAATCCTGAACACCTCAACAATAATAATAACAGTGCCACGTACACGCATAACGGCAACGAGAACGGTTATAATTCACCGGAGAATCAGGGATATCAGGTGAGATTACATTTGCACGTTGATATGATCAGCTACATTGTTATATTCTATTTATATAAAACTACTGGGACCGGTGGTTGTTCCTCAGGCCTGATAATAAACGAAAACCTTGACATATCATATACCTAAACCTTCCTTATGAATCACTTTATCTACTGCTGGAAACTGCATGTAAATCTATTCAGTAATTTTTGAGGTTGTCGCGCACAGACAGACACGGCAGAGGATTTTATAATACGTAGTGATTCTCCTTTGCTCACAAAAGAATTTTTGAAGTGAAAACTTTTTAGCTCTGTTGTGATTTTTACTAGGCTTTAACATGCGAGAGAATGAGATAGAATACATTATACAGTGTTTCGTATATTCACGGTTTACTCATTCTATATTGCACTTCCTTATAATATCTTTGTTCTAAACAAATGTATCTTGTTTACATGTGTGTATGCGCTTGGATATTTCGAAGCCTTGAATAAAGCCGTCATAACCAGCGTGTAGTGTATTGTTCACGTTTATCGTTTATATGAATATCTTGTAACTTGAGTGAATTGCAGGATTTTTTTGAAATAATTTTTGCCAGCCCTTTTCATTCATGTTGTCTAAGTAACAAAAAACACACACACCATCTATAAGTTTTATACTAATTCAGTAATATAAGTTGGATAACACTGTCCACTAATGATGAAGGAAAACTTCATGAGGAAAAGTGAATCTGAGAAGTGTTCTTTACCTGTGTGTACCTTTTTTCGGAAAGAGGCCTACAGGCCTGCAGTGCGTCCCTTACGGGCTAATATAATAATGTTGCTATTTCTTACATACTTCATTTAGTTTAATGCTAGGATGAAATAAATAGTAGTTTTAACTGAATACCGATTGTAATTATTGAGATATGTTTATATTCGGATTACGTTAGTGGATTACTGATGTCAGGAGCTGGGCAGTAACTCGGACGCGGGCTCCGACGAAGGTTCAGACGGTGACTCGCTGCACTCGTTCCACTATAGTCCGAAGGCTGTGGACATCCCCTCTGCGGAACGACTCGCCAAACGACTATACCATCTCGACGGGTTCAAGAAGTCTGACGTTTCGAGGCATTTAAGTAAAAAGTAAGTATCCTGGTAAAGATTTATCCCAGTGGCTCACAAACAAGACAATTGCCTTCAGTCATTGTCTTCAGAGAGTGACAAGTCCTAACCGTTCTTGTCACCTTCATTTAGTCATATATAAGGCCATTTTTAAAATATCGTTTTTTTTTTCGTAAAAACCGTATTTAGTGAGATATAGGATGACATGAGATTCTTATTTGTATTTTTAAATGTGTAATATGTGAGATTCTTCACGTAAATTAATAATAATTATAATTGTACAACATAACAATAGATATTTTGATATGAGAGTCGTTACATTTCAAAATAAGCTAAATCCAATTTTAGCCATTCCTTATATTTTTATTATTTTACAGTATTTTCCAGGATCTTCAAGTTTCGTACATGTAAAATATACAACATACAAAAAACCCTTTGAACGGCACAATTTAAACTTCGATCTTGGTGTATAAAATCTGAAAATATCAAAAAAGATAAACACCTTATGTGAACGGTTAAAGTTGGATTTAACTAATTTTGAAATGTAAATCACACTGATTGTGATGTAAGGACTGTGGTTGAATATATGATTGTATGTGATTTGATGATTGTGGGTGAATATATGATTGTGACTTAATGATTGCTGTGAATATATTATTGTATGTGATTGTGATGTAAGGATTGTGGTCAATATATGATTGTATGTGATTGTGATTTGATGATTGTGTCTAGGCGACAACGCTACCAACTAAGTCCATGATGTAAGGATGTAATGATTGATGTAAGGATTGTGGTCAATATATGATTGTATGTGATTGTGTCTAGGCGACAACGCTACCACCTACGTCCTAGGTAGAACTTATTGCGCAGGAGCGGGGCTGCGCGGGCGCTAGAGCTGCGCGAGTGGTTCAGCGCCTCACTCGCTATTGTATCGCTCGCCAATGAGCATATATATATATATATTGTATACCTTTTACATAATTTAAAAAATATTAAATATATAAAAAGTTACATCATTTAACAAAACACCTCTACGGCGCCCACAGATTGTATGTGAATATATGATTGGGATGTGAGGTATGTGGGTGAATATAATATATGATTGTATGTGATTATGATGTGTCAACAGCAACGAGTTCTCCCGCGCGGTGGCGGAGGAGTACGTGAAGCACTTCGAGTTCTGCGGCGCGACGCTGGACGGCGCGCTGCGCTCGTTCCTCGGGCGGTTCGCGCTCTCCGGCGAGACGCAGGAGCGCGAGCGCGTGCTCGTGCACTTCTCGCGCCGCTACCTCGAGTGCAACCCGGGCTCCTTCAACTCGCAAGGTCTCACCACGCTATTTTCACTTCTCAGAATCGGATTTGTATGGAAAAGGCTCGTCTATTTTTAGTTATCAATCCACTCTCTAGATGACACTGTTATATAATTTTTTTTTGGCAAGTTTGATAACAAAAGATGGTGGATGACAGTTAATTTTGACATTTCAAACTGACAAATTTCAAATATTTGATTTCATTCACTATGTTTACGTATCTGTTACGAGAGTCTGCTCCCTTAAATTTTCTTGCCTCCCACAAATAATTTTATCTATCTCCGGATCTACTTATAAACATTGACTCCTGCATATACATACTTGGATTTAGATTTGCCTTACGATGAATATATTAATTACAAATAAAACTGATCAAAAACTTATACGATCTACGCAGTAACGCAGTATGCATAAATACATAGCTATAAATGTACATTTATAACCAACAGATATTAGTTCGAAACTCGTATTATGAGAGGCGCTAACTGGAAAGAACGAGTACGACCTCTATTTATATAACGTACTCTGTGGGTCTCACTCTCACCTTACATATTCCACAGGTTGAATGTTTAGACAGTAGCAATATTTATGGAGAACACACTGCACTTGATTCTCGTTATAAATTAATTAAAAAATAGGTGCTTAATATTTGTACCTAATTATCTAGAAAAATACAAAAACCTCCGGCGCTCTCACTGACCGAACGAAACGTAATAATGCAAGCACTGGTTAGTTCACGTCGGTATTTCTGTGGGTCGGATGGTACTATACCGGGCGAGCCGAACTATTCATGCTGAAACAAGTAATAGCTACAGCGTGACTCTACCATCTATAAATTTAAGTATCTATCTTTGTTATTTGCTGTTTTAATAAATATTATTATTATTATTTGTGTGTGTGTTGGGACAGACGCGGTGCACACGTTGACGTGCGCGATAATGTTGCTGAACACGGACTTACATGGGTGCGCGGCGGGTGGAACCTTCCGGCGTATGTCCTGTGCAGAGTTCATAGAGAACCTCGCCGAGTTGAACGACGGCGACAACTTCCCCCGCGAGACGCTCAAGAACCTCTACCACGCGATACGAACGCAACCGCTCCAATGGGCGCTGTAAGTAATTATCCATATAATAAGAAAATAACTGTAACGTGTCCGTACTTTTAGACTTTTGTGAAAAAAATTGTTGCAGGTGTCTAGGAATAAGTTTTCTTTTCGAACTGATTACACTATTGGCCTAGTAAAACCAACAGCTTCACGGGACTACGAATAAGTAATAAAATACATTTAAATCATTTAGAAAAATGTCTGTCTGTCTGTTTGTTTGAACACGCATCACTGCTAAAGTACCCACTGCATTCACGATAAAAAAATCATAAAGCATATCCTCATGTAACATTTAGTATTGGTTTCATTAAAATCGGTTCACTCTATCAAAAGTCATTTAAGTCATAGCAGGCAAAAGGAAAAGTTGTGTCGCATGATGTTAAGTAATCACCACCGTCTATAGACACTAACAACACCAAGTGAGTCGAAAGTGCGTTGCCAGCCTGTGTTTGTGGGAAGGGGGAGAGGAAAGCAGAGGGGAGGGGAGGTGGGCCTCCGGCGCTCTCACTGACCGAACGAAACGCAACAATGCAAGCACTGTTACTTCACTGTTCTATGAGAGGGTGGTACTACCCCGGACGAGCCGACCCATTCATGCTGAAACCAATAATAGCTACAGCGTGGCTCTACCACCTACAAAAGCGCGACTTATGTACGTACGAGACAAAAGTAGACAGACTTAGTACATTCAGGTTATTTACTAGTATTAGTATCTACAGCTTTTTATTAGTTATAATATCACTGTTATAATCCACAATGTCACGCACCGGAGTGTCCACGGCTCGATGAATGAACCTACTAATTGCGTCGTCCGTCACGTCGGTATAGTAGACACAGTTGTTTGGATTGTTTTTGTAACAGAGTGGCAACACTGATATGTGCCACTCATGTGCATGACACAATTTAAATGGTTACCTATATACAGTTCTATTATTGTCTTTTCTTTTTTGGGGGCACGCTAATTTTCGAAAGTTGTAAGTCCGTAATGTTTTATATCTCAATAACCTGCGGCATATAATAGTGAAAAAAAAGTAAAATACTGTTCTAAAAATTTCAGAACGAAAACCAACTTATGTCGATTTTTCGATATATTCGAATTTCCCTTTAAGGGCACTGCATCCTCCACAAATATATAATTATAATATACTAGCGGGCCCGGTGGACGTCGTCCCACCCAGATAGATAGATAGATAGATAGATATATATACTTTAAGACATACATTGTTTTGTTATATCTCAAAACGATTAGGCAGCGTTTTCGATGAAAACTCCCAGGCGGTTTGACTTTTTCCGACATGTCCAACAATTATCGTTATATTTCTACCAATATACACAAAACCTTGACAAATTTATATACTAAAACGTTCCTCATGAGTTACTTTATCTCCTGGTGAAACCCGTATCCGTTTAGTGTTTTATGTAATAATGATAATTAACAATAAGTTGTTTATCCTTTTTTTTTTTTATACGTGGGGAAATCCCTTATTGATACGCCACACCCCCGGGGGAGAGGGTGGGTTATGTCCGACTCGCACGGACGCAAGGGATCGATCTATGCTTCTCCCCTTGAAGAGCCGCCCCAATGGTCCGCCCGGCGGAAGGTGACCGCCGGGCTCCTACCTATAGAGAGGCAACCGGGTACACACCGGCTGCCCCCCCTCGTCCGCCGAACCTGTGCAATGAGGAGATGGGCCCCCCGGCCCATCCCCTCAGGTCCGGCTACGGTGGCGGAGAGGGCCACTTAGAGGGTCTACCTCGCGGGCCCTCTCCGCCGCCTCCTTCTGCGAGATGACCTCCTCGCAGAAGGAGGCCATCGCTCGCCAAGCATGTTCGCTGCCGAGCATGGCCAAAACCACGCTCGGCAGCGACAAATTCCCTCCTACATTCCCCACCGCCGCAGCCAGAATGCGGCGCTGCCCCTCCCACGCAGCACACTCGCGGTGTCCTCATCAGCGCCGCACTCGTGACATGCGGCGGTCGGCTCCCTGCGTGCGATATGGTGCAGGTACCATCCGAAGCAACCGTGCCCGGTGAGTACCTGCACCATCCGGAACGTCAGGGAGCCCCACTCCCGTCCCATCCACTCCCGCAGGACCGGGCGGACGGCATCCACTGTATAACGCCCATAGCGCGCGTCCACCAGGTCCTGCATCCACCTCTCGACCGCCACCTCCCGGATCTCCCGCCTCTTAAACTCAACTTCCCTGAGAGCCGGAGGCTCACCACTACGCTTTCTCGCCGCCGTGTACTGATACACAGCGGCGAGGACACCCGCCTCCAGCTCCCAGGGTAGGGAGCCGGCGAGCGTGAAAGCCGCCGCCGAGGACACCGTGCGGTATGCCCGGATCGCCCTCAGTGCCACCGTGCGCTGCGCCTTACGCAGCGCGCGCACGTTGTCGGCACTGAGGGCATCAGCCCACACTGGTGCCCCGTAGGCGGCCATCGCCCGCACGACTCCTATATAGAGTCGGCGACACCCAGCACTCGGCCCCCCTATGTTGGGGAGCAACCGGCCGAGTGCCGCCGCCGCCCCAACAATTCGCGGTCCGAGCCCCGCAAAATGGGGCTCGAACCGCCAACGCCCGTCCAGGGTGAGGCCCAGATATTTCATCTGGGCCCGCACCCTGATCCGGGCGCCCTCCACCATAATATGGGCCCCAGGTGGTGGCCCTCGCCGAGGCCCGTGGAAGAGTAGGGCCTCGGTCTTCTCGAGGGCCACCCTGAGGCCCAACCTCCTTATGCGCCTGACCACGAGGGTTGTGGCCATCGTGGCCAGGTGCACCAATTCCCGCCAACCTCCCCCCCGGGCTACGACTAGGGTGTCATCCGCGTAACAGATGAGGCGCGCTCCGTAGGGGAGCGCGCCGCGGAGCACCCAGTCGTAGCCTAGGTTCCACAGGAGCGGCCCCAATGCCGACCTCTATGGAACTCCTCTCCTGGTGACTCGTCGGATCATACGTCCGTCGCAAGTTGTTTATCCTACTTTCAAATAAACTATGGTGTTTCTATAAACCGTGTTATTATTTGCTAACGAATACTACAGTTAGTACCTATTAATGATTCGATATGTATGTATTGCAGCGATGCGGAAGCCGCTAATGCTGGTGGAGGGGGAGGGGAGATGAGGAGCGGTGCGAGTGCGACAGGGACGGGTGCTGGTGCGGGGGGTGCGGGTGGTGCGAGCGTGGGGGGCGGAACGAACCCGTTCCTGGACGTGCCGGACCAGGCGCGCGCCGTCGAGTACAAGAAGGGATACGTCATGCGAAAGTGTTGCGTCGACGCCAACGGGAAGAAAAGTAAGCGGAAATTTTATACTACATAGAATTAGTACAGAATACTCTAGCGGGACCGGCACACGTTGCCGTACATATAAAAATACATAGTTACCATCGTTTTTACTGGATGCACAGAGACGGATGTCATTCCCAGACATGATTGATCACATATTGATCCCTATAATAAATTTACATTTTACACAGCGTTACGGTAAAACAAGTGATATTTTCACTTCAAAGAGATTAATTTTTTTTACATAATGATGAGTTTTGAAAACATATTTTAAATGGATCTATATACAGGCTGAAAGCTGAGGTACTAGCAATATTTGTGGAGGATACACTGCACTCGATTTTCGTTTTAAAACAATTGGAAAAAAATAGGTGCTTAATATTTCACCTAATTATGTAGAAAAATACACAAAATTATACGCAATCCTCTACGCATCTATGTTAGAGCAGTGTCAATGAACGCCGAGTGAAGTGAAAGTAAACGTGGGAACGGCGTGATCAAAACAAAAGAGTTTATTTTCAGTTTTATTATCGAAGGTTATTAACTTCGGGTCGCCCGTTGCAGCTTTCGGCATCGGTCATTGCACCTAGGCTTATTACGTTTGTGTTTATACTTATGAGACTTAGACCAAACATTAACTTAGGTTCTCTTTGTTGTTTGTTAGCATTTGTTTTGATATTATTATTTTATATGTTAAATGTGACCATGAACTATCATCTCTTAGAATATTGTAAACGACTAACCTAACACCCGATATAAAAATATCATTATCATTGTTTTAGCTCCCTTTGGCAGACGTGGTTGGAAAATGTTTTACTGCACACTCCGAGACTTGGTATTATACTTACATAAAGATGAACACGGTTTCAAACGTAATCAAATGTCGGATAACCTTCATAACGCTATAAGGTGAGATATAGTATAGTAACCACAAATATATAACATATGAATGTTACTCGAGTAAATTAATAATTTTTCTATTGGATATCATTTGCGACTTGATGTCGATGCGATGTTAGTAAAGCGAGAACATAGTTACAATTCATTGTTTTGCGATAGTTGTAAAACAGCCAAAACGTGTTATCGAATTTACCTCTATACAAATAAGTATGGTCAAAGTAACAGTTTTTACATAAATATAAAGTATATACGTTTCTTATAATAATAAAACAATTTCCAAAATTTTTGTCTGTCTGTATGTACTCGCTAATATACGAAACTGTTTGAGCGTTTTTGACAAGACTCTCACTGTCAGGTAGTTAAGTTTATAAGGAGCACTACAACTTGGCTACTTTTATTTTAGAAAAAAAAAATTGAGTTCGTGCAAATACAAACGTGAACGAAGTCGCGGCTGCCTATTAGTTTATGATAAAGAAGGCAGTTATTTTGATTGAAAGAATTATCTGGGAGTTGGGAAAAATTATATGTATTTGCCTTTTGATTATTAGACTTTTTATTATTGTCTTAATTTATAGTCTGTTAATAAGTATAACCATTATATTAATCTGTATAATAAAGTAATTAAAGTTTATTTTATATTTTTAACGGTTTACAGAATACATCACGCGTTAGCAACAAAAGCGACAGATTATACAAAGAAACAACACGTGTTTAGATTGCAGACAGCCGATCAGGCAGAATATTTGTTCCAGACTAGGTATGTTTTTCTTTCATTTTTCCACTATAAATATTCTGTTTTCAACTTGTCCTCATATCACATGCGATTTCCTTGGAATTGAACAGTCTGAAAGTAGCTAAAATTACAGGACCATATTTGCTCTGAAAATAACAGAAAAAAGAGTTTCATACTGTGTATTTTTTTTAAATCTTTAAGAAGAATATTACTCTTTTATTCGGCGAACTACTAACCACGTTTACGCAAGTACTCATTGATTTAATTATATTTTCGTAGTTAATCATACTCTAATCCACCTGGATTAGTATCACCACCTGTAACTCACTTTTGTAAATAAAAGTTAGTTAATTGTAACGGTCAAAACCCCCAATTCCTCGTATTGTTGTCTTGCGCAAGAGTCCCCAATTTCTCATATTGCCGCCTTGCACTGCAGAGTCCCCAATTCCTCAAATTACCGCCTTGCGCTGCAAAGCCCCTAATTCCTCGTATTGTTGCCTTACGCAATAAAGTCCCCAATTGCTCATATTGCCGCCTTGCGCTGCAGAGTCTCCAATTCCGCAAATTGCTGCCTTGCGCTGCAAAGCCCCCAATTCTTCGTATTTGTTGCATTGCGTAACAGAATCCCCAATTGATCATATTGCTGCCTTGCGCTGTAGATCCCCCAATTCCTCATATTGCCCCCTTTCGTTGCAGAGTCCCCGATTCCTCATATTGCCACCTTGCGCTACAGAGTCCCCAATTCCTTGTATTGCCGGCTAGCGATGCAGAGTTTCCAATTTCTCGTGTTGCTGCCTTGTGTTGTACGTCACATAGTACGTTATATAAATAGAGGTCGCACTCGTTCTTTCCAATCGGCGCCTCTATAATATGGCTTTCGAACTAACATTGCTGGTTATAAATGTACATTTATAACTATGTATGTATGCATACAGCGGTACTGCGTAAATCGTATAGAAGTTTTTGATAATTTTTATTTGTAATGAAAATATTCATCGTAAGGCATATCTAAATCCAAGTATGTATATGCAGGAGTCAATGTTATAAGTAGATCCGGACATAGATAAAATTGTTTGTGAGAGACAAGAAAATTTAAGGGAGCACACTCTCGTAACAAATACGTAAACAAAGAGAATGAAAACAAATAGTTGAAAATTGTCAGTTTGAAATGTCAAAATTAATTGTCATTCACCATCTTTTGTTATCAAACTTGCCAAAAAAATTATATAACAGTGCCATCTAGGGAGTGGATTGATAACCAAAAATAGACGAGCCTTTTCCATACAAATCCGATTCTGAGAAGTGAAAATAGTGTGTTGTACGTGACCAATATGTTGTAATTTACGTAAAAGTGACTTATATCGCATCTTGGTTGCTTTCGTATAGTGCGATGGTGTAACATACAAAAAGACAATCCCTTGTAAATATTACGCAGTCTTTATTCTGGGGGGGGGGGATGCGGGATCGTTTCTGAGTGTATGAATATTGTTGTAGTGACTCTAAGGAGTTATGTTCGTGGGTGGAGACGATAAACTTCGTGTGCGGTGCGTACTCGGCCGCGCCGCTGCCGGGGGCAGTGGGCTCCGCGCGCAAGTTCCAGCGCCCGCTCCTGCCCTGCTCGCACACTAAACTCTCTATGGTACTGTATCTATATTTAGTAAAAAATAATAATTTTCACTTCAATATCATTATTATACATGTACACTATAAAGCATTTCAAATTATGTAGTCAGTACAAAGGTCTTCGGTCTTATTGCTAGGCAACTATTGGATGAATGTGTTCCGTGAAGTAGAATCGGGGCATTTAGGGGTATACAAGTAAAATAAAACTAGTAAATACCACATAAATTAGCAGCAAAAGTACACTGTAACACACATATAACAATATATATAATAATAGAGACTACATAATATTAATATCACACATAAGTAAAATATTAAATCGAGATTACTATATAATATATTAGTACTTTTAGTAATCATCATCACATCAGCCTTTCAGAGACCCATTGTAAAACTATAGGCCTCTTCCCCAAGGAAGGTATGGGCATAATCACCACACGAGACCACAATGTATTGCCGAATTCAAATCCAGATCAATCCACAGTTCAAGTATTGATGGGCTTTTAATAATTTATTTTATTAATCTTGTGTTATTTGATTCTATATATTTTAATATCGCTGGCATTCTACGTATTATAGTTCAGTTATTGTCCATGAGTGAAGTGGATACGAAGTAGTATCAGGAAGGATATATTCTGAGATGTCACAAAAAATTTCTGGAACGTTCTAACAAAAAGGCTGCCATCTTGTTAGAACTTTGAAGTTATCACAAGACGCTTGTAAAATTGTTACCTACTCGACGATGGCAGTAATAATGTAGAAGGTTAGTTGCCACAAATAAAAGAAAAATCTCTATATTTGTTAGTAAAATGATGTACGATGAAAAGATAAACCACATTTAATTTCTTACTGGTTCTTCTCGATGACTGGTTTGTTTACTGAACCGATGGAAGTTCTGACATTCATGAGTGCCTTCTCAGAGTCAAAATTAAATAAAAAGTATTTTTGATTTCGTGTTTATTCGATTCGATTTGATACTGTAAAACCTTTGTCATTCACTTCTGCGTAGGTCTCAGACGTGTAGGATGTCAAAATTGTCAACCACGATTGGCATGTCCTATCATTCATTTAAAATTAAATGGTGTGCGAATAATCTTAGAATAGAACCGGACAATGATGTTCGATTAGAATTTCCAATCGTGTACGGTTACCTACATTGTATGTCGCTCTACTTATTATGTGCGCATCGGAACAGTTGTATTAAAATTTTGTTTATTAAATACTCGGAATGTCAGTCGCATTTAACCACTCGGAGAGGTCGCACAACAACACCTTTGTAACACATTAAATAAAATAATTGTAACATAACATACAACTTTATCTCCACCAACGGGTACCTTAAGAACCTATGTAAGATAAGGCCTTACTCCTCATCGAATTATTCGGTTCGCTATCGAATAACTCCTTAATTCGAATTGACACGTCTGTAATAATAATGTTTTAGCGGGAACAACTAGCGGAACACGAAGAAAGGGCGGCACGCCTTGAGGAAGAGTTAGCAGCGTTACGGCACTCCCGGGACTCCGCACAGCACGCACGCGACAAGGACCATTACCTAGTCTATGAGGTCAGATATTAATATTATTTATTTATTTAAAAAAAAGTGTGTGTGTACTTTATGTACCCGCGTTAGAAGTTATCCTTCTGTGGCGTAACAAGATAAAATAAAAAATCGGCCCACATAGGTCGCGAATTACATGTATCAGGCAACAGCCAAAGCAGAGGTGTGCCGCGCACCCTTGAGCTAGTTGTCAAAATAAAATCGGCTGAGTGCCTTAAGCGCTCGCCTTAGTAGTACGGTGAAGCTTTTAAGACCTTGCTTGGTCAATATAGCGTAGTCGGATCGAGAAAAAAAAGAAAAGATAAAAATCTTTTCAAAAATTTTATCTTTCGCCTTACTCTCTACGTTTGTAGAAAAAACAACACTAACAATAGAAAAAAGGTAGAAAAAAACATTGAAAGTTTTAATACAAAGAAACGAAATGTTAACTATAGCTAACTTCAGGGTGTCGGTTTTTCGTGACGGTGTGCGCGCGCATCGTAAAAATTTACTCTCATCATTTTTCCCTAACGTGCCAAAAGAAGTATAACTTCAAAAAACAAAACACATCAAACCTGTTTATACAGTTAAAAGAATTTTATTAGTCGCTTTTGACGTTTTGAAATTTACGATAACCTGTATTTCTCGTTCACATAACCACTAAAAAATCAATTATATAAAGAGACTGTTACATTTAATTGTTAATCTCTTAATTTAAATAATATATATACATATATATTACTAACTTTTGCATGCTTTCAGGAACAGTATTGTTTTTTCTGAAAATCCTTTTCCATATTTGTGTCAAAGTGTACACAATATTTTATAAAGACCGGCTGGATAGTTGAGCAGTAAAAACGCAACAAACAAACAAACTTAAATTCGTATTTATAACAGTATACTTAAAGCAGTAATTGTAATATAAAACAATTGTTTATCGTTATTTTAATAAATTGTTATGAAACACACTGATTATTTTCGCTTTAATACTACGTTTTTACGATCATACAATATTATGTCTCAGCCTTATTGCCTCTCCGTAGAACGTGGAGCCTTTCTAATTACATACTTTAAACACGTATGTTTTGGATTATTTATTAACCATTTTACCAATTAAACTATCTCTTTCTTCATACATATAATAATACATCAATGTATTAACTCTTATGTTAAATATTTCTTCGTAGGTAATAATACTCTAGTTATTAACAAAAGTGTATTAATTTTATTTTAATGTTTCTAATATATCATAGAGAGTTCAAAGATTATACAATATAGTAAAGTATACTAGTGAGTACGTCTTACGTCTAGACGTCATAAGCGCTTTGACGGCTGCTCCGTCAATCCGTTCCATATCTAAGCAACATATAATTATTTCTTTTTCACTACTGATATTGTGAATATGTCATCTTACTTCCACATTTTATCTAAGACAGTGTGTCGTTATAATATTACTTTATGTATGTGTGAGTTAACGTGCCATTTGTTGTTTGTAAAAATATCATGTGGGTAACGTACCTACAGTTATTTATTTATAACTAGCGGGCCCTGCAGACGTTGTCCCGCTCTGAATATAAAAAAAATCTTGACAAATTATATACTAAAACCTTCCTCGTGAATCACTTTATCCATTGGTTAAAACCGCATGACCGCCTGCGTGCTATGACGCACCGCCGACCCCGCCCTCCCGCGCACACCCACCCGCGCCCCTCTCCTACCCTCACTCGCCCCGATCCGCACGTGGCGACGGTACTTCTGTCTACCCGCAACGGATAGCCCTTAACTACTTCGCGAGGAGTTTTTGAATACCCTCGCTCGCCCCCTAATACGTTTCTTGTGACGGTACTACCCACAACGCGTAGTAACCTTCAATACCTTTCCAGGAGTTTTTGGATCTAATCGCTTTATTACACGTAACGACTACAGTGGCGAGACAATAAAACGATACTGAATCACTTTATCCATTGGTTAAAACCGCATGAAGATCCGTTCAGTAGTTTTTGAGTTTATCACGAACAGACAGACGCGGTAGGGGACTTTGTTTTATACTATGTGATGATATAATTTGGTTTCGACAGATAAAGAGGTACCGCACGTACGCGTACGTGATGCGAGCGCGCGGCGGCGGCGCGGGGGCCGAGGCCGCTGCACCTTTCCAGGAGTTTTTGGATCTAATCGCTTTATTACACGTAACGACTACAGTGGCGAGACAATAAAACGATACTAGGCCGAGAGAATCGAGTGAACGAGTAGGTGTTTATATGTATTTTGCTAGTAGTGTGTCAGTTTAGAATCTAGATTATAAGCAGTGACCGGGGCCGGGTTTTTGGCGGGATTTTGGTTTGTCATTTTATATTTTATTCATAATCTTGGGTTACTTAACTCTATGTTGTATAAAATTGATGGTGTTTTATGTAATATAGTTTATTTATTGTGTATAAATAAAGTGAATGGCAAATAATACCACGGACCATGAATTCTGAGATGCCACAAAAACTCCATGGAAAGTTCTAACAAGATGGCCACCGTCTTATTAGTCCATTGAAATTATATCAAGAAACTTGTAATATCCGTTACTCACTTGACAACGGCAGTAATAGTCTACTAGAAGACTGGTTGGCAAAAATGCGATGGAAGAAGAACTTGTAATACTATTAACTACTCGACAATGGCAGTAATAATCTAAAAGATTGGTTGCTAAAAATAAAGTTAAACAAAAAGCGAGTAGAACACAAAATCAAAACAAACTATGCACAGAACTGGAGACCGAGTTAACGAGTAACAGCCGAGTGCATGTTAATACGTGCCGAGCGGGATAACTAGTCTCTGTCGGGGCGGAGAAATGAAGCGTGGAGGTGAGTACTCGGCCTAGCAAACAAACCGTGTTTCTATTGACTCTCTCGCCATTCTCTTCGGCCTAGCACTCGGCCGAACACTCGCCAAAGTATTCATATGTACCGAGCACTCGGCCGAGCGAGAGCACTGTCTCGCCAGTACGTTACGTGTAATTATGCCATTAATCTGTCATGTAGTGGATTTTATATTTTATTCTCGTAATCTTGTGTCATTTCACTCTATAATGGTGGTATGTTACATAATATAGTTAGGTTATTGTGCACAAGTGCAGTGGATGGGAAATAATATCATGGAGCATAGATTGTGACTTGCCACAGAAACTCCATGGAAAGTTCTAACAAGGCGGCCACGTTCTTAGTTCATTGAAATTATCGCAATTATCTACTCGACAATGGCAATAATTATCTAGAAGATTGGTTGCAAAAAAAAAACTCCTTCCCTACAATCTTTCTTATTCCTATATTTTCTTCATATATCTATTGTTAATATCTGGGACGGTATGCGCGTCACGTGTCGATTCGGTCACAAAATAAATAAGCAAAGAAAGACAAGTCAAATCGATCTTGAATTTAGTTACTAATTTTAAGATTTCATTTAAAACCTTCTACTGTATCATACAGACGCTTTCCTAAAGAAAATTCTGTAAATTGAATTCTAAAAATGATTAAAAACATTATTTAAAAATTAATGATAGTTGACTAAAAAAATCAATTTAATAGTAAACTTAAACAATTTAACAGATTAGATACACAACAATTTCGATTTGTCAATCACGACCTAGTTATCACACAAAACAATGCTTACGTATATCGTAAAATGTGAATGCCTATGACTGACGTTTGTTCTGCTTGATCAGACATCAAATACATATTCACATTTATGCGTAAGTCGTTATGGTTTATTGCACGTAGCTGGGTTTCTTTACTTATCTATTTTATGACCTGGTACCATTTGATCTGTCTCTATATACTAAAAAGTTTATCGTATATGTTGATTTATTTTAAGGGCAAAAAAAAAAGTATCCGAAGAGTCACAAAATAGTGGGCTGGGTGATACTCTCGAGCGGTGTCGTGATCTTGTACTGAACTTTAAAATTTTAAATAAACGAATCATCTAGTCTTGTCTTCCTTGCAATTTATATTAAAACTGTTATATCACGTTGCCCTTTGAACCGTTCCCGTGACGTTACGTCGACGGTCAGTGCGAACATGGACGCCTTGAAATTGATATCAATGTTATCATATAATTAAAATACTCGAAGACACATTATATCTCAAGGCACGTGTCCTTGAGTACTCCATCTTGTGTATTTATTTTAATATAAAAATAAATCGGTATCTATTAATGCTCAGCTATATTGATCTTTCGATTTGAGTATTACTATGAGTACTGTGTATTGAATATTTATAACTGATTTAATGACCTAATATGATAGTTCAATCATCAATCTGATATCGTGTTATATATGTGTCGTCGGCTAAATAGCTGAACGTTTATACGCTTTAATTATCTTTTTAAAAATCACAATTATTGGCTTGATAAGGTACTATACTATAAGGGAAATCATTTATCATTCCATTTTAACTCGGATTCATTGTTCATTATTAAATAGGTATGTGGGAGAATGTGGCGTGTTTTGGCTGTTGACTCTACCACGACCTTTATATTCAATGAGTAATTTATTTGACAACAGCTAAATATATTATTACAATATTGTATATAGATTTTAAATATTGAGACTGATACTTGAAGTTATTTATTTTATTCATAAATTAACCAGTGTCAAAATCTTAGGCATCAATAGTGTACCGTTACACTCCTAGGATCTCGGGTCTAATGTATAGTAGTTGTTAGTGTCATTGAGGTTTGTGTGAGGTAATTCATTGTCCACGATTGAGTATTCCTTATATAATTTGTAATATTTAAGTTAGCTTTCTTGTTTTGTTAGCTGTTGAGTCTACTACAATCTCATATAATTGACAGCTACTGAGGTATATATATCTGATTCAAAATATAATTGAAATGATTCATTGTTTATACGGTGAAAACCTGAACGGTTACCCGTAATGTATACATAATATTGTATATAACATATGTTATATACAATATGAAAACTGTTTGTTGAATAATTTGAGCATAGGCCGATAATATTGCATTAAATTAACTAAGATATCTATTATAAATTTAGCGAAACCATGCTCAATTTATTATACAACACTGATTATGTGTATTCGTTTGATACTCTTTTATTATTATTATAGACAGCTCGAATTCCAACTTTATGAAAAATATCTCATTTTTTTTAGTAAAAATCATTGTAAATAGAACAATATTTTTATGAGTTATTTACATATTACATTTATTTTTTATTATTTTTACTCGATATATAGTTTGGTGAGTTTTTTATTTTATAAATAAAAAAAGTTTGCTCTGTGCTCGTGATGAAGTGTTTTTTTTTTGTTTTTGTCATCAATCTGATATCGTGTTATATATGTGTCGTCGGCTAAATAGCTGAACGTTTATACGCTTTAATTATCTTTTTAAAAATCACAATTATTGGCTTGATAAGGTACTATACTATAAGGGAAATCATTTATCATTCCATTTTAACTCGGATTCATTGTTCATTATTAAATAGGTATGTGGGAGAATGTGGCGTGTTTTGGCTGTTGACTCTACCACGACCTTTATATTCAATGAGTAATTTATTTGACAACAGCTAAATATATTATTACAATATTGTATATAGATTTTAAATATTGAGACTGATACTTGAAGTTATTTATTTTATTCATAAATTAACCAGTGTCAAAATCTTAGGCATCAATAGTGTACCGTTACACTCCTAGGATCTCGGGTCTAATGTATAGTAGTTGTTAGTGTCATTGAGGTTTGTGTGAGGTAATTCATTGTCCACGATTGAGTATTCCTTATATAATTTGTAATATTTAAGTTAGCTTTCTTGTTTTGTTTGCTGTTGAGTCTACTACAATCTCATATAATTGACAGCTACTGAGGTATATATATCTGATTCAAAATATAATTAAAATGATTCATTGTTTATACGGTGAAAACCTGAACGGTTACCCGTAATGTATACATAATATTGTATATAACATATGTTATATACAATATGAAAACTGTTTGTTGAATAATTTGAGCATAGGCCGATAATATTGCATTAAATTAACTAAGATATCTATTATAAATTTAGCGAAACCATGCTCAATTTATTATACAACACTGATTATGTGTATTCGTTTGATACTCTTTTATTATTATTATAGACAGCTCGAATTCCAACTTTATGAAAAATATCTCATTTTTTTTAGTAAAAATCATTGTAAATAGAACAATATTTTTATGAGTTATTTACATATTACATTTATTTTTTATTATTTTTACTCGATATATAGTTTGGTGAGTTTTTTATTTTATAAATAAAAAAAGTTTGCTCTGTGCTCGTGATGAAGTGTTTTTTTTTTGTTTTTTTTTTCCACCAGTTTCTATTATTCCCGCAACGGAATTTGTTTACAATTATTTGTGGATATAAATATACAATTAATATGCGCTCAAGAAAGTAAATTATATAAATTTGAGATAAAATTACTGTGAAACATGATCAATATTTCATTTTTATATCACCAAAAGTTTATTAATTAATATTGACACAAAGTATTATAAAAAAAGAAATCTCTATTGGTAAGTATGGGATTATAAAGTTGGCTGTGTTGAGGTATATTTAAACTTTCTAATATAATGAAGCAACCATTGTAAATTTGTAACATTATGTTGTAGTTCAGCATATAAAATATATATAGAATCCACAGATTATTCAATTCACTGTGTATGACTGACAAGGGTGTGTATATGACTTTTGAACTATTTGAGAAAGTACCTACATAGTGTAGGTAACTGAAATTATCATGTAGTAATAATACCCTTTATATTTTTTCTTTTATACAAATAATAACCCTCTGAAGAGCTAAAATAAATTATTTAAAACAAAATATTGAATTTGTTTCATTTTTTTTTTCAAGTTATATTATGAAATATCAGTGAGCATGATCTGCAATTAATCCTAGAAGCCATTTATAAATACAATAAAATACATAAACATCACTATTTAAATTTTTACTAACAAAAATTGCAATCATGAGATTTTATTGAAATACTAGCTTTTAGTTATCCATCGGAACAGCATTTTTTTCTGTATGTGATAATGTGCATGCACATTTTATAACAATCACTTGAGTAATTAAAGTGTAACAAGCTCACACTATATTCATAATATTAGTATGAAGGAAAAACTATGATATATGGACCCTCCCACCCATATCCTCTCAGTATATTAAAGGCAGCAAATTAAGATGGCGCCACAATAGCAAGTGGAAAGTATTTAAAAATAGCGCCACAAGCAATTAGAGTAGGATACTAGATTAAAGAAGGAAAGAAAGACTTCCTCTTTGACACCGCGCATAATTAATAAATTAAGTTCATTCATAATGAAATTAAAGAATAATAGTTGAGATTATAATATATGAAATCGTAATAATTTAGGCAATTACAAGATAAAAAAAAAGATTACGGATATTTTATATTTAAATAAAACATTTATTGAGTAATAGCTTAAAATTTTTCAACCCAGCACACTTCACTTCGTTTATAACTGTTAAATTCATATCATTTCCTTTTCCTACACTAGCGCTATTTTGATGAGTCTTCGAACCATAATTTGCAGTTTACAGGTCTTCGATCAATAATAACTAGATAAAGGGTCACGTACAAAATCGAAGCTAAAAGCTGTCCGCGTAAATATATACTTATGTGTAGCTATTTGTTTACTAAGGGAGAAAAAAGTTTTAAAACAGTTTTAAGTTCAACATAATTACAACCATAACACCTAGTAATAAAGTCACAAATGTTCAAAATATTATCTAATAGTTATGATAAAACGAGCAAAGCAATAAATTACTCCCCTCACAAATGAAAAGACAACATACACAACATTTAGTGTGACTTCAACCTTAACATGTAATGAATAAAGTATGTTTTCCCGTTATTGTGCGTGGTTGGAGAGCCTAGGCCAAACATTTGTATCACAGGTTTAAAATCGGTAATTTTGTTCAAAATTTGATATTATTTGTACTTGTTCAAAGTCATTAACACAACTTATTTTTTTAACTTAGTAGAATCTTATGAGTCATATAGAACCATAGGTGGCTATCTAAATTTTATGGGAAAAATAAGTTTTTTATGTTACTAGACTGCAAATTTTGAACAAAAAAAAACTATCTATAATCTTACATTTATTTTCATCTATATAATTATAGATCTATATATAATCTATATAAATATAAGTATAGATTAAAATAGTGTAAACATTAATCATCACTGCTATACTTTAGAGAAGAAACATTTTTTTCACTTTCACAAAAATGAGTTGAAGTGTAGATGGCTACCACTTTTGATTATATACAAGTCATATATAGATGTACATATCTTAACACTGTTTTAGAAATGTTTTAATATCTACAGCCAAATGAGTAATCAGTATTTTTCTGCAATGGCCTCTGTAAAGGATGTGCTAGTAATTTAGCTATGCAGTTATGGATTTTAGTTGCATTCCTTGAAACTTCAAACACATAAGAATACCCGTCATCCAGCTCTTGGAGGGCATCATATATTTCTTCACATTTATATTTTGCACAATCATCTTCATGAACCAATAGAATATCTATATAAAAGTATAGCTGTTTTTTAAAAAACATAAAGTATGGTTCTGTAGGTGATGGTATCAATGGAACAGAATTTGATCTCCCGAATAGGATAATCATTCGTACTACAAATGGTGGAGCCTGTATACAATCTCCTATTTCACTTTCAGGGATTTCAACTTTATTTTTTACTAATTCCAATAACTTATTAAAATCAAAACTTTCTGCTGTTGGTTCTTCTACGGTAACATAATCTAGAGCATTTGTGATATCTTTCACATTATTTGTGAAATTCTGTATCCAACATGGTTCTGTATTCTTCAATGTAACCAAAGCAAATTCCGTCTGCATGTTTATAGCATTTTTTGAGTATAAAAAAAAGTCTAGAACCCGTTTCATCATATTAATAGGTGTGAATGTTGTTCCATCGCCCAACCGATATAACGAATTAGAGTTAGCGTAACAAACATCCAAACAAATAATTATCTTTTCTGGTACATTTACATTTGGAACATTAGGTTTCTGAAAACTGGACAAAACTTGTTGTTGCAGTTCTATAAGCTCTTCGTACGATGGTTTTATGTTTTGTGTACTTCTGTAAAAAGTAATTTATTTATATTTCTCTCAGTAACTTCTATAAGGGATATATTGTTATAATAAACTTACTCTGTATCGCTAGAATCAACTGAATTATTAGGGTTGCAGGAAGATGGTGTATCCGGTAAATCCATTCTTCAAAATATTTTCCTTATGATATATAAATCTATAAATAATATAATAATTTGTATCTGAATATAATAGACAGATCCCTGGTTTGTTATTAACAAATGACACTTGCAGAATTACCAACTTTGAGTAAATATTTGCCCCTAAAACTATGATAAAAACCCCTAAATTAACATTAATTACTTAAAAATACCTAATATTTACAACTACAGAATAAAGATGTCTTCTGTGCTTACAACTCTAAAGTTGACAAGACGCCTAGAAATATTATATATTTCTAGAACAACACTATTGTTCTTTTTAAATATGTTTTTTTTTTTTAATTGCATTAAATATTTTCGTCTATAATATGTTATTATTATTATAGTTTAATATGTGGCTTTTATATATTATCATTAAAATAATTTAAAAATATCAGATATCTATAATTTTCTCGTTTATAAATAATATAAAAAGGTGTATTTGCGATTCACACACAATAGAAGTGAAACTTCAGTAAATCAACAAAAGAATGAGATGAATATATATTACAAGGTTTATTTGTTTAAAAATGAAAGTATTTTGATTAATTTTAAAAGATATTTTATACTGTATTTAACATATGTGACAGTGTACAGTAGTATTAGCTCACGTACTTTTCACATAAACTAACACACGTTAAATGCTCAAATACAAGCAAGTATTAAACAGTGTACAATATACATACACACCGACATTTGCTCTCTCGCTCTGGCTCACTAATTACAGGCGACCATGCTTAGAAGGCGGAAGTGGAGATGCTATGAAGCATGGCACAAAGAGGAGAGACCGATAATATAAAATAGTATGTATATTTCTGTGTCATTCTTTGCCGGCTTCATCCTACACATTTTTGTATTTGTGTCTCTTACCTGTCGTTTTTTCCGTTGCAACCGGTTTGAAATCATAACGATTCTAAAGAAGTTTCACTTCAATAATTACAGACGACTATGCTTAGAAGATGGGAGTGGGGGCGCTACGAAGCACGGCACAAAGAGGAGAGACCGATAATATAAAATAGTATGTATATTTCTGTCTCATTCTTTGCCGGCTTCATCCTACAACATTTTTGTATTTGTGTCTCTTACCTGTCGTTTTTCCGTTGCATCCGGTTTGAAATCACAACGATTCTAAAGAAGTTTCACTTTAAAAGAATCATTTAGGTTATATTTATTAACAACCCACGTTATATTTCAAATATGTTATATAATTTTCTTCTGGCTTGAACTTGTTAATATCATACATTTGCAAATTCAATAAAGTTAATATTATATTGAAGACCTAAATGTTATACAAGTTCAAAGTTCCACCATTAAGGGTACGTCCAGAGAGGACGCTTAAATTGAGCGAGGAGTGTGGCGGGGCGTGCGGCTTTCATTTCAAACAGATGCATTAACACGTAGGTGTCCTGAGTGGCGCACGAGCGACTCTCAGTATATACTATATATAGTATCTTATCTATGCTTATATTATCTATATTATGCTCTTGTTCGCTGCACGCCCGGCCGCGCCGAACGCAGATTCACTCAGGCAGTAAACTAAGGTGTAAGGTAGATAGAACCATCACTAAGTTTTGTACGATATCGTACAAAAATCTATTTCGTAAATTATTATTGAGAAGATTATAAATGTTAGGATGCAAGAAAAAAGAATAAACATATTAACATTTTACTAGGAAATTACAACAAACTAGGATACCTCGAGAGACAAAGTATGCCAGAATATAAATGTACAAAACAATAAAAAATTTGAGTTATTGTGTGACAAAGATAAATAACTGATACATATTTCTTAATCTAATTAATTTTTTTTTTTCAAACGTTTCTAGTAGTAGTTGTGTTAGTGTGATACGACAGGTCCGGTGAAACTGTGAAAGCCCATCAGCCCATAGTCGTTTCGAAAAAAAAAGCGTCTATTATTTCGGGCAAATTGTGAGCTAAACAACAATTAAAATAGTAATAGAAACAGTTTTAGCGACTCTCTGGCGGCTTTTGAGATTGAGTCTAGTTACTCGAATTTATAGAAGTTGGTAATTGGTATCATTCTTAGTTCATCACAGATTATCCAGTATACTATTCTTATCTATGATCACAGATTTAGCCTGTGATCTGTGACAGCAATATATATTATGAGTGCGGGATATCTGTGAATTTCGGAAAACGTGTAAAAAGATTGTTATAAACGTTAAAATTTAGCTATTAAAATCAGTGTTATAGATTTGCAAAAATGGACTATCAATACGAACAAAGTAGTGAAGTAGAAGCGCTGGACTCAATTTATTATGGCGATATGCAAAGTAATTACCTAAAATAAATATTATTTTTTTTGGTGGATTTATCATTGATTTGTTCATTGTATCTATTTATTTATGTAATTTCATTATTCGTTAGAGGTTTTATTGTGAAGAAATCTATATAAAAACAGTTAAAATTGTCCAGGACTACATAAATAGATATATGTTTAATTATCAAGAGCACTAGTGAAGGGAGCCTATGATCAAACATCCTCGTTTTTTTCAGTATTAGAGAAGGAGCCTTTTCACAAGTTTAGTATACCAATAAAGTCTGAAGGTTTCGATGATGGTGAAGGGTTAGCTTGTGATTTAGTGTTTACATACACATCAAAATACCCTGATGAGCTCCCCATTATAGAAATAGAAAATGAAGAGAATTTTGATAATGTTGTTGATAAAGATGAGCTCCTGACACATTTAACAGAACAGGTATGTAGATAATCAGGAATCATTTCAATATGAATAAATATTCACATTATGGTATACTTACAATTGTGCTATTATAGTATGTATAAAAAGGAGTGTAAGTATATATCTGAAATTTAATAAACTCCAGTAATATTTGACCAATGACTGAAAGTATTCACACAAAAAAGTTTTGTACAAGTGGTTTTAAGACTGTCTTTATTTTTTTTTATTTATTAGTTAATTCATTACTAGATGGTACTAAAGTGAATTAATTTGCCCTATGTTAAACTGAAATCTATTAAAATGGTATGTTTAGGTTCTGACCAAGGAGAAGAATATTCATAAAATATCCATTTACTTATAATTGAAATATTTATTATAAGTAACAGTAATTATGACAAATAATAATTAAAAAAAACATAAGGAACAATATATAGTTAGTATAATTATATAAATATACAGTGTATCAAATACTTATTTAAAACTTTATCTAGGTGAGAACTAAAAATGACATTTTACATTGCTATGCCATGAGATATATGGCCTATATAATTACAGACTTCTGCCTATCAACTAATGATAGCTCAGTTTATCACAAATAGAGAATAAGTGAAATTGATGCTAAAACTGAAACACCTTTAATAGAATATGATCCTTCATTTTGCATTTAATATGGGTCTGCAAAATTATACACAGTGTATATAGGTGAAAGTATGTTTTAATGAGTTTCTGTAAATTTGTCTGTGGTTTTTTTTTTTTTAACTGATTACGCTATTGACCAAGCAAGGTCTTAACAGCTTCACCGGCTTTTTGTCTGTGGTGTTTATTATTTTTGTAAGAAGAAGAAACCACAGCTCTGTTATCTCTGGTATCCAGGCATTGTATTTGCAAACCTTTATATATAAATTTCATCTAGACATGTGTATGTCACTGAACTCCTCCTAAACGGCTGGACCGATTTTAATGAAATTTTGTGTGCATGTTCCAATGCATCCAAGAATGGTTTAGATTTGGACCGGTATGTGGCTCTGCGGTTGAATTTTAGGATCTTTTTTATTATCAAGGCAGGATAAGGGCCGCCGGGCCCGCTAGTTACTTATAAAAAGTCTCTTAAAACTATACCCTTTATGTTAAATTAAGCTGTTATGGTAACTTTTTTTAGGTAAAGACCAACTGCTCTTTATGTAAAACTAAAAGAAATTTGATAGAAATAGTTTTGGAGTGTTACACACACAAGCAGTCCACTGTTATTATATTTATATGAGTGCTCATCGAGTTATGGAACTTCGACCATAAAGAATAAAACTTTTCCAATGTTTTTATTAACATCACTAAAGATCTTGAATAGCTACAAAAAAAAATAATGAAGAAAATTGGCTGACAAACAGAGGACGGAGATGGGTCCCACTGCCCTGCACTGCTATTTGTGTATAGATAATTGAATAGCCTACAAAAATATTAATGAATTTCTAATTCTTTTTTTATATCAGGGTAATGAGAATCTTGGCATGGTTATGGTTTTCACATTAGTATCTGCAGGACAGGAGTGGCTTAATGAAAAATGGGACAAAGTTAAAATAGAAAGACAAGAGCAAGTATTGGCAAAACAGAAAGCTGATGAGGAAGCGGAGATGGTATATTTATCTATTGTTTTTTAATAGTTTACATTTATTATTACACTAATTTTCATATTATACACAACAAAATAAGGAAAGGTAAAATTTGTTTGAGTTATTCGTAACCTTCCATATTCATTCTTCATTTTTGTTCTGTTTGTAACTGACTATGTCACAGCAGTTGCAGAATCCAAAGAAGTCCTTTTTAATTTGTGGTATTCACATTCTGCATAAACATGTGAGAGATATGAATGGCTTGAGAAATAACAAATTTTACTTGAAAATCTTAACATACCATTGATCGAGATTAATATTGCGCTCATATTTGATGTTGGTCATTAATAACTCTTACTGTAGTAATCACTCAAAATCAGATTACTCACCTGTTTGCTACCTAATTTTACAAAAGTACAAGACTTTTCTAATATTATAGGTTTTTTTTAAAAGTTATTTGTAACAACGTCAAAGGGAATTTTGAAAATATAAAAGATAGACCACTTTAAAAAAAAACCTGTTTCTTTAAATACCGTTTTCTCTAGCCTTTTTAATAATGTCATTTCGTCCTTTCTTATCTTCTTAGAAAAGGTTTGAGGGTACAAGAGTAACAGTAGAATCATTCTTAGCGTGGCGGAAACAGTTTGAGATAGACATGGGAATACCAGCAAAGAGGGAAAGGGAGGCAAAAGATAAAACCAAATTAACAGGAAGGGAACTCTTCTTAAGAGACACAACACTTAATGAGTCTGATCTTAAATTCCTTGATGATGGTGAGTAAAATATTATATTTCTACTTGAAACACTAACAATATTTTATTAATTTAGCAATTATTGCCATTTCACTTTTTGGCATACTGAGACATTTGAATTAGTAAAAAATTCAAACTATAAACTAAAGTGTATGTGATTCTTCGAATTCTAAAGATTTATAAGGAAACTAGTTTCTGCCCCTTGCTTTATTCACGTTTATGTAGATTTGACATATTTCTCGGAAAACTATTTTTTTCCAATTATCTAGTAATTACCAAATATTTTTTATTAATTTTCAGAAAGATAAAAATGATTATTGTGAGTTATCTTTTACAGACAAACATATACCGGCATAGATTTTTTATAGGCATTTTTAATAATATAAGTATATTTTTTCATTTGTACAATACCATAGTATGTTATTTTGTTTTATATCATAAGGTTTAGTCAGTGTTTCGTATGTAAGCGCCTAAAATCTCCTTTTTACGACTTCATTTGAGTCTGAAGATCTTTACAATAGGCAGTTTCCAAGATTTCACCTTGCAATTATTACAATAAATAGAGTAAATTCGGTTCGAACTCATTTTCTGAACTGCTATGAAGCAAATGCAAAACGTAGGTATTAATAAAGTTTTAAATGTTATAAGGTGATGCTGTTAAGGTTGATGAGTCCCTCTTCCAAGACCTAGAGGATCTCGATCTGACAGATGAAGACGATGAAGACTATGTACCTGGTCAAAGTGGAAGTGAGAGTGATTAGTAGTGAGATTGTGGTTCTCATTATTGGCAGTGAAATGTGTAAGAACGCTCAACGTGAACAACCTATTGGTCCATAGCTCTACCATAGGTTGATATTTATCTGGTTATATGAGTTATTGTTTAATAAATAAAAAATTATCTATTATTTAAAGAATATTTTATTTACACTTCATTAGTATATAACTAAATATGTACATGAACATTGGAATAATGGAAAAAAGTTAATCAAAAACATTTACATGATTTTAATTTTATTTATCGCAAGGTCTATTAATTCAATCTTGCAGTGACCTGATTGTTAATTTTACTGGTATTTTTTATATATTTTTCATTATATATTTTAATATGAAATATTCTTGCAATAAATTACTTAAAATTATATTGTCTCTTAATTAATTGTTCTAATGGGATATTTTAAAACAATAATTTGTAATTACACCGCAGCTGCTATACAAACATTTCTGATACATTATTTTTAACATTATATTCAACTTTCAAATAAACGGTCTATGTGATCAAAATAAATAAAAATTTAATCAAATCAAATTATTGACTACAGTTATAACGATTTATTATACATATTTGGTTTAACTATCATTGAAAATAATAATGTTTTATTCGTGCAATTAGATTGTAGGCGTTGGTTTGTACATATAAGAGTTAACGGACTCCAGCTATTCAGATTACCTTTGTCTTTTAGCTTTATGATATAAATATTGCATGTATAAATACACTATTATAATGTTTTTCATTTCATCTAAAAAAGTAGCAGTAATGCATGATATGTTCTATGCACGTGGACGTTGCAAAGTGTACTAAGATCTTATTAAAAAAACAACACAACGATATTACAGCAACTTATTATTTAAAAAAATTAAAATTATTCAGTATGAGCAAGCATAACAATATATTATCGTATGAATCATATTTCAACATAAAATACAATTTAAATAAACTAGAAACGTAACTATTATGAAATTATACAAATAGTGAAACTTAACGTGTTTTTCTCTTACTTTACACAAAGATTTCAAACTAAATAAATTTGAGCAAACGATGTATTTGTCTTACGAAAAACGCGAGACCATTTTGCTAAATTAAAATAAAAATAGAAAGTGTACCTACTCATTAACTAAAACTTAAGTTTGTTTATAAATGTAAATACTTAACTATAAAAAGTAATTAACGGTAGATATGTTTGTATACATAATTGATAAGTATTTCTATAAAAATAGAAAACTGCAAAGCAATTTGCATCGTAACTTATTTTGCTCAAGAAATAATTACGAGGCTTGGATGATCGTTGCATTAACTATCGCTTATGTGTCCATTTCGATAGCAACTATATATGTAGCTATTATGCACTATTTTTTATTTCAGCAGATCATCGGCTATGTGACCACAGGCAAACTTAATGTAAGGTGTGTTTAAAGACTATCGGTCATTAACGACAAAGTTTAGAGTCACAACATGCGAGAAGATATATTGGTACGTGAGGATGGGGTACCTATCTAGAAGGAAAGTAGAAAATTCGCTACCGACATATGGTTTCATTGCGATATTTTTTCTGAAATCTTGTTATAAATGATTAGAATCCATCCCACGTATTTTGACACGGATTAGCCGCGTTACACAACATGAACGCCTGTGTAGTATAAGATTAAATGTCATATGTGATTGTTTTAGTTTCAATTAGTATTAAGACGTACCACATCAAATATGCTTAATACTAATGTAATATCTCAATTTCAAAACAATGATTATGGTACATTAATATATAAATACCCAAGACACAGTCTCGAATAAAAGTAGCGCTCAAATCCGTCCCGCAAAAACTCCCCAATATACATACGTGGTTATAGTTATGCAAATAAATTATGACTTTAAAATTTCAACTATTCTCGAATAAAAGTAGCGCTCAAATCCGTCCCGCAAAAACTCCCCAATATACATACGTGGTTATAGTTATGCAAATAAATTATGACTTTAAAAATTCAACTATACCTGAATGATTTAAAGATGTTTTTACAAGGACGCAAGCGACGCGAGACTATTTGAAACTGATTGAAATTTGAATTTTTTGTTTTTTTGAATTTGAAATTTGAAATTGATAATCTAAAATTATGCACCCATTTTTGTGTACCGGTTGTGCTAGACGTTATGTGTACATCTTGGGTTTTTGTATATCAATGTTATGGTAACAATTTATTTATAAAGATTATTATAACACATAGTACACAACAACTATAAGTTATAATTTAAATTCCTATTTCCATAATGTGCTTACATGAGCACGTAAAAATGTATATATATATTGTATATATAACAAAGAAACGTTCAGAATTAGATATAAAAAACCGAAATTATTTACGAATATTCTGAATTTCTATACAATTGAATAACCACTATACAATATTTATCTATGTATTATAAAAAATAAACGAAAAATATTTAACACTGACTATAAGAACAACACATTATTCTAACATCTTCACAATTATTTCATATCTTAAATGTACCCACAAATAGATGTACCACTAATTTCAAACGACATAATCAGAGAAACTTAATGAGATAGAACTGCAAATGGTAATAAGATTCCCGTGGCGGCCATAATTAAACTTGACTAGGTTAATAAAGAATAAGTTATTTTTCAAAGGCCACTTCATTTTACAAGGACTACGATCTTTTTATATTGTTATACTCTAGATTATAGGCCAGTGTTTACAGCATATAAGTAATAATGTACAGAACTATTGATGAAAAATCTCCCTATTATGTATGTAATCTCTAAATTACAGTGTTTTGAACATTATTTATAGATATAATAAAATATTGTATTTTTATTACAGTGAATTATCAAGTAAAAACGGGTTACTATGGTCCCGACGGCACGTTTTTTCTTTACTACCCCTATCTAAGCATCTGTAAAAATATTTATGTATGGGCAATTTCGCTAATCATCAAACAACTATGAATAAGCTTATAGTTACCTGTAGCAAAAATGTGTAAAATCAGACATGGGTCGAGTTCAAAACGTTGTATAAAAGAAAAAGTTTTATCGGCAATAGAAGCGGGAGAAAAGAGAAGTGATGTTGGAAAACGCTTTGGATTCAGTCGCTCTACCGTGTGTATAATATGGAAGAACAGAGTTAAAATCCTTTTCTTCTCTTCATTTAAAGAGTACTCCCAATAACGCCCTAAAATGCGCAGTCTCTCACGTGTAGCTATATAGAGTTTACATTGAATGTGATGTAGTCCGGTGAAGCTGCTAAGACCTTGCTAGACCAACAGCGCAGTCAGTTCGAAAAAAAAAACCCACTGAATATGTAATAATAATCTATATTCAACGCCCGCTCTAGGGTTCTGCAATCCCGAATACTGAATATTTATCTGGCGTGGCATTATAATTGTCTGGCCGTAAGATATATTTAATACCTATTTTTTACTGCCTAATTATCAATTTCTACATGATTCTGTCTAAAGATATAATTTTATTAACATTATATACAATAGTTTGATTTTTGCAGAAACATGTAAAGTATATGGTAATGCTGCGGGGCCAAAGTTTTCTTTCCGAAGGAAGGTATCACCGAGGAATCACTACGCCAGCCTACGACGTATTGGTGATTTCAAATTCAAAGTTCTATTTTCCTATATATAATGGTACTTAATTAACATTTCTCAAGTTCACGTTTCCTCACAATATTTTCTTTCGCCATCAGCCGATAGTGCTACCAACTTAAATTAATAAATGTACATGAAAACAAAAGAATTTGTAACTACAAGTCAGCTAGGCTTTGATGTTCTACCGGTAAAATCAGTCGAGAACCACTTTAAAATATACAGTCTAAATTAAAATAGAATTAAAGTGTGGTAATTTGTTTTTTTTTTACATCCGGGGTGACATAACCGCTAGAGCAGACGCTATTTAAAAGTAAAATACATCTATTCTTAATCCTTGACACATTTCTGTTTCTATACAAATTTTGGTGAGTTCTACTCTGTTATAGAATAGTAAGGTAATGTATCTGCAATGATATCGGTTATAAGAACCACAGGCTATTGTCTATAATGTGAAGTACCGGTGAATGCGCTCATTTAAGCCGTTGCGTAACGTTAGCGAGCGCCACCGCGAAAGCTTGTAGCGCTGAGAAAGGATATTGGAAGTCCAGAGTGTAGGCGTTACCATCGATGCGGCCGAACTGCATTACCTGCAACAACAGTTGTTACAGATGTTACAACACATTCTCAAAAAAACACTGAGTAAACAGCATAGTTCTAACTAAGTAATATAGTGGAAGTTACTTGGTTCTTCCACCTAGCGGAATGTTTCCAGGCGGAAGAGCAAAGTAACGTCCACTCTAATATTTAATGATAGATTTCCGCATAGTAACGTCTTCTTCAATCAAATATCTTACTAAGATGGAACGATAAGTTTTCATATTTATAGGTTTTTTTTTAATCCGCCTGGTTAGCTACCCCCATGTTAAAAATCTGTCGTGAAGCATCTTTCGTGTGCCAGCACTTGAGAGTTGGCACCTTCATGTTTAGCTTGTTTACCATCCTAGGCTATGTTCACATGACAAGCGCTTAACGCGCGTTTACAACTCGGTACATTTTATTTAGGCCGTACACATGCTAACGCGCGTTTAACGCTGCGCTGACGCTCGACAGTTGTCAACGCGCACTTTGAGATCATTGGTGTTCTACGTTACCGTTCACATGAGCGCGCGCTTTTGACGCGGGTAACGGACAAATGTAGAAGAAAAAGAACTAGGGCGGCCGCGGCAACGCGCGTTTAACGCCTGACAAGCGAGCACAATGTGAACACTATACAAAACTTAAAAAACTTTTGCGCGCGTTAAGCGATTGTCATATGAACATATCCTTAGACCACATCGTTATTTAAACATTAGATTAAATTGTAGGCAAACGCTAAAATGTACATAGTACTTTTTTTTTTTAATTGTGAGCCATCGTGGGATTCCGGGCCGACTTGCAATATCGAAATGATTTCGTACAGGTAATATATGCATATTTTCATCATCTTCTTACCCTTATCCCACCTAAGTAGGGTCGGCACAACATGTTTTCCTTTTCCACGCTCGCCTATCAGATGTCATCTCAGTCAACACACCTTTTACACACATAATAATTTAGGGTGGCGACGCATGCTACGTCGCCATGCCAATCGCTATAGAGGTTTCATATCAAAAAACACAAAGTTGTGGACGGTGGTTAGTCTACTACAGTAAGTAAAAGATACGCCAATGAACAAGATCTTATTAAAATAAGAGTGAAATGCGTACTTGTTTCCCGTGATACTCAATCTGGAAGTTCTTAGCGGATTCCTGCGTGACGCGGCCGCCGAAGTCGAGCTGGTACACCTGGCTGTTCTCGTTCCACATCGGCGCCTTGTTGTGCATCACGAGCTGGCGACGCGCCGTGGTACTTCGGCCTTCGTTGTTATTCGTTGTTGTACTCCCGTTGCTGATTGCACGCTTCAGCTAGAAACATTTTCTTATACAGTAGAACCTCGTGAAGTTAAAAACCAAGGGAAATACAAAATATTTGAAGTTATAGAGTTTTTTATTTATCATGGGTTTATGTTGGAACATTGAGTTAATACATATACAGTTCCTGTTTTTATCCGAATGTGACAGATGAAACGGTAAAATACAACTTCATTTAAAGTTTAGTCTACTGAAAAAAGTGTGTGATTTGATTTTGTTTCAAACATTTCGCGGTTTCTAAATCGATTTGATCTTCTATGGCAAATAGAGAGGTGATTGTATACTTATTGTTTGTGTTAGCTATTTAACTTGTAAATACGTGCAAGCAATAAATTTCGAGAAACATTTTGTTTAGTACATTAATTCGAAATGACTCATTAGCAGACTGTTTAAGTTACAGAGATCGTCGAAATATAATATTAGGTCTTTACCTATGAAATTGCCGTTTTGTATGAAAAAAATTAAACGATTTTTTTTTCATGTATTTTTTATTTGTATTATTCGAAGTCATCACCCATGCAATCAATGTATCTTTGCCAACGCAGTGGCAGTTTATTGATGTCCTTCTTAAAGAAATCAGCTGGACGGGAGGCAACAAATTCTTCAAAGGCATTTTGTACTGTCTCTCGGGTATTGAATTTTTTTCCCGCCAAGGAGTTATCCAAATTCTGGAAAAAGTAGTAGTCTGTAGGCGCAAGGTCTGGTGAGTAGGGCGGATGACGGAGAACTTCCAACCCCAGTTCTTGCAACTTGGAGACCGTCTGCTGTGCAGTATGAGGTCGCGCGTTGTCGTGCAGGAGCAGCGGAGACGAGCGATTGACCAATGCTGGTTGGAGATGTGCCAGCTTCTCCATCATTGTGTTCAGTTCTTCACAGTACACATCTGCAGTAATGCTCACCCCGTTTGGTAAGAAGCTGTGATGAATCACACCGGCGCTAGACCACCAAACAGTGACCATCACTTTTCTAGGGGTAAGTTTTCGTTTAGGGCATTGTTTAGGTGCTGAACCAGGATCCAACCAACTTGCTGAGCGCTTGCGGTTATCAAACAGAATCCATTTTTCATCGCAGGTAACAATGCGGTTCAAAATTCCTTCATTTGTGTGTCTGTTGAGCAGTGCAAGGCACGTCTCGACGCGTACTTCGCACTGGCGATCATTGAGTTCGTGGGGCACCCATTTGTCAAGCTTTTTTACCTTGCCAATTTGACGCAAATGGACCAATATTATATTGACGCTAACGTCGAAATCTGCTGCTAATTCAGCCGTAGATTGTGTATCATCAGCTTCCACAATAGCCTTTAATTCGTCATTGTCGACCAAAGTCTTCGGACGACCGCGAGGTTCATTTTTCAGGTCGAAATTCCCAGAACGGAAGCGAGCAAACCAACAACAGGTGGAGCGTTGGTTTTGTAGTGTTAGCTCCGTAAACGTCGTTGATGTTGCGTGCCGCTTGTGCCGCGTTGCTGCCACGACGGTACTCATAATCCATAATTACTCGAATTTTTAACGTATCCATGATGATAAAAAAGATTGAAATGCGATGAAAATGTAACACTAATCAATAAACAAATGACTACTTTTGGAAAAAGAATTCCATGTTTTTAAAATAAAATTAATTTGAAATTAGAATTCTTAGCCAAACAAAAATTATTTTGATTTCAAATGGCCAGCACTGCAGAACGACAATTTCATATTATTAGTTTAAGTTATAGAGAATGCGTATTTTAAGTCATAGAGGTTTTGGGCTCTGAGGGGAACGGAGACGATTAATTTTGAAATTATAGAGGTTTTTACTTTATCGAGGTTTGTGTTATCGAGAACTACTGTATAAGTACTTTATAGATACAGTAGAGTTACAATAATCCGGTACTCTGAAAATCAGGGGGTGTCGGATTATTGGATTGTGTATAAAAAATATACTATAGAAACCATAATCTTAAGATTTCATCGGTTTCTTGTGCTTAATTGACTGAAACCGTACAATAAAATAAAATACCTTATTCCTAAGCTGTGCTTTCTGGAAACTCTCCAAGTCTCTGTAGTTTCTGCTGTTCACTTCGCTGTAGCCTCCGTTAGAGTACTCGTCATCGGAGCTTTCTGACGGTTTCTTGTTTCGTCTTCGATTCAAAAGAGGAGAATTGAACAGTTGCCTGGAGACATAGCGGTACACAACTTTATCGTCCCTAATTAAAATAATTTTCTAATTATTTGCATCTCATAAAAGTGGAATTCTAACCGAGAGTTAATTACGTTGTCGTACTGTTTCTGAGTATTACAGGAATCCGAAAAAACCGGCTGTGTTGTAAAGACACACTATAGAAGTGAAACTTTTGAATTACAGGAAATTTAATTATTTAATTTAATTATTCATCAATCAGTTTTGAATAGCATAGATTGTTTTCAGTGAACACAGTACACGCAACGACGAGTACGGACAACGAGAAAAAAAGAAAGCGAAAAGTGCGGATGTCAGACTATTCTCCAATTCCCGAAGAAAAGCGAGGCACTGCCGCTACTCTACCCGACACTGTGTTTACCGCCACTACTTTTCATCACACAAAAAGGTTGCGGATCAAAATTTTAAAGCCTATAAGAAGTTTCACTTTAATAAATACTACTTGCCGGCAAAATGAAACAGTATGAAATCAAATTCATCTTAAGTCTGCGTAACAATAGACTCTGAATATTGTCCTTGAGAGAAATTACTGTTATGATTCGGGTGTTACTTCTTCTAACACAAGAGTAATAGACCTCTCCGTTTTGAACGATTCATACGGCTTATCGATCACAATTAAAGTATGTTAGAGAATATATGAGTCACATTTAAAAATAAAATAAAAACAATTTTAGTTCTTCCTAATATTTTACGTTGTTCTTCAAGATTTTCAAATTTTGTACATGTCAAATATGAAGATCATAAAAAAAAACCCTAATGAACGGCAAAATTTGAACTTCGAAAAATGGAAATCTTTAAAAATACACTCATCAAAAAAGTCTAAGCAACATGTACTAATTTAAATTTTAGGATGGTTCTTCACATTATAACGTTGTATTTTATTTTTAAAATAATATCTTTAGGGTTCTATTCTATGATGTAAAAATAACAGCT